>CANXME010000987.1:0-59218 GCA_948144175.1 Closterium sp. NIES-65
ACGCTAGGCCTTTGTTCTTTTTATTTTGCACACGCTAGGCCCTTGTTCTGCAATTTTGCACACGCTACGCCCTTGTTCTTGTTAAGTCTAAGTACTATGCGGAAGCGATTAACTCAGAACCACAAACATAAGCTAGGCAACACTTAACATCACTTGTGAAACAAGCGAGTAGTTATGCCACACTTAGTTTGCAGAGTGAGCGTTCTGGTAGAGCAGAGTTTCGGCAGAAGTTCGTTGTGTATCTACTCTCGTCAATACGTAGTAGTAGATTGTAAGCTTGAAAATCATGAAAGGATTGTGGTTGGAAGCAAATACAAGCACGCATATAAGAGAGGTCCTAGGTGCACAAAGGAGAACGCACAAAACAGTTGTCTAACTGTCGTCCAGGTCTTCGCTTTGCTGTCATGGAAAACGGTTGTAAAACTGCTTCAGAATTTGGCTTGATCTGCCTCTGTAGAATAACTGTCTTCCACTGCACTGCTGCCAAATTCTCCTGCTGACTCCCCTCGTGAACATTCATGATCGCTCGTGTACAAATCACGAACACTCGTGTGGGTTTACCGTTTTCTTCAGTTACAAACGGACTTTACCGTTTTGTACCTCTGTTGAAATAATGACGCAAAGCAGCGCGACTTTCTGGCGAATTTTCTTGCTCGCCTGGTCAGCGCGAAATCCCGTTAGTCAACCGTAAAATCTCGCGTGCCCCACGTGCCCCACGTGCCCCTCATCACGACCGAGATATTTCTCGGTCGTGCAGGACAAGACGATCGCTGACGCGATCGTGCGTTGTCCTGCGCGTGACGGAGCGATCATGTCGCTCCGTTCTGTATCGATCGTGCCCACTGTGCACGATCGAAACAGTGGCGACACTCGCGTGGGCCCTGCACGACCACACGCGCGTGTCAGGACCTCACGCGCGGGTCCTGATTTCGCGCACTTTTTCATTGACCAGCGCGAAATGGTCAACGGGGCTGGTCAAACAATCGAGCCCCTAACTCAACACACTCCAACACTCTCAACAGCACACATGAAAACAATTCGACATTCATGAAACACAGAGCATTCATGAAACACAGAAAAATTCATGAGACACAGAAACTTCATGAACGCACATGTTCGTCGACGAGAAACGAACATGAGCGGACACGAGCCGACACGAACGAACATGAGTCGTCATGATCCGTCATGACCGAACATGATCCCACAGCAACAACGCATGAAATGAAATGCGAAAACGAATGCACACAGAACAGACACAAAATGCATAACATCACGCAGGCGGCTGGTTGCAGTGCAAAAATGGTATTTTGCACCCAACAAACTCCCCCTCAAGCAGTCGCCTGCTTGCACTCCCTTTGCGTGAGCCTAGTTAAGGCTCATACCGCACAACTTAGCACAGCGCCAGTGGGGTTCTTCAGCAAGCCGCTTCGTGAGGAAATCTGCCGGCTGCTGCTGCGTTTTCACATAGAGGGGCTGGATTGATCCCCTCTGCACCTCCTTCCGCAGCCAATGCCATTTGATCTGCATGTGCTTGGTGAGCCCATGCAGCACAGCGTTCTTGGACATTGCTATGGCACTGGAGTTGTCACAAAACAGCGGTGTGGCAGTCTTCTGCTCATGCCCTATCTCCTCCAGCAGCTTCCTTAGCCAAATCAGCTCCTTGGCTGCATGGTACATTGACATGTACTCTGCTTCAGCTGATGAGCCCGCCGTTTCCACCTGTTTCTTTGACCTCCAGCTCACGGGCCCACCACCAATGACGCACACATATCCTCCCACTGACGACATGTCCTCCTTTTCCGATGCCCAAGTTGCATCAGCAAACCCCGTGAGAAACAGCTCCCTGTCCCCAAGAAGCTCCCCCTTCTCGTTGAGAACCTCTGCTCCTTTCTGCTTCTTTTGAGCCACGGCCGAGTATTGAACTCCAACAGTGGGATAGGAGTTCAAATACTTGATGATGCGCTCAGCTGCATCCACCTGCTCCTCGGTGGGATTTTGTACCACCCTAGCCAGCTGCCCCACAGCAAACGAGACATCCGGCCTTGTGTGTACGGCTGCATAAAGCAAACTCCCCACCATTGACTGAAAACGAGCCTGCTCCCTCTGATCCACCCCTTCATTCTCACCAGCCTTGACGAGTTTGAACTCGGATGGAAGTGGTGTGACAATTTTCCTTCCGACCTCAATCTCATACTTGCTCCCCATGTCGTTGATATACTTCTCCTGGTGCAGCTTCACCCATCCATTGCTGACATCCCTCTCGATGTGCATCCCAAGGTAGTAGTTCGCCTCCCCCAGAGTCTTGCACTTGAAGTTTTGCATCAGCTTCTGCTGCACCTTCATCACCTCCTGCTTGCTGCTCCCAAACAAGAGGATGTCGTCCACGTATACCAGGAACATGACGAGGCTTTCTTTCTCCCCCATGAGGAAAAGGCCCTCGTCACATGCACTCGCCCTGAACCCTATCTCCTCTAGAACAGATGACAGCTTCTTGTACCAGCAGCGTGGTGCTTGTTTAAGGCCGTAGATGGCCTTCTCAGCTTGCACACACGCCCGGTGCCGTCTTCATAACCTGGCGGCTGTGACATGAACACCTCCACATCGATCAGCCCATAGAGGAAAGCTGTGGTGATGTCCATCTGCACTATCACCCATCCACACACAGCTGCACCTGCGAGGAGAACACACAATGTTGGTGACTTAGGAGTTGCGGCAAAGGTCTCCTTGAAGTCCTCCCGTTCTTTCTGTTGGTAACCCCTTGCCACCAGCCTGCTCTTGTAGACCGACACGGCTCCTTTGTTGTCAGTTTTAATCCTTGGAATCCAGCCACAGCTTATGGCTTTCTTCCCCTCAGGCAGTGGCACCAGCTCCCATGTCCCATTTTCCATTTGGCTTTTGTATTCAGCATCCATTGACGCCAACCACTTGTCCCTATCCGGTCCTTTGAGCGCTTCTTCCATGTTCAGCGGTTGAGTTGGTGCGGGTGCCATGAAGCAATAGACTTCCTCCTCCTCTTCCTTATCAGAGTCACAGCTACTTTGAAGCACCAGCAATGCGTCATGTTGCTGCTGCTCTCCCCTTGCTCCTCCGTAATTCCTCAGCTTCAATGCGGCTGCTCGCATTTGGCTTGCAATCATGGGTGAAAGAGCGCGACCTGTGGGAGGGGATTTGATTTGGGTCCTTCTTGGGGGAAGAGTGGGGGGAATCACACGTGTTATAGGGTGGGGTGGTTCAGGTGCAACCATTGGTTCCACATCCTTGACCACAGGAAGCTCTGCTGCACCCTCCTCTTCGAGTGCCGTTGCACCTTCCTCCTCTACCCACTCCT
Organism: Closterium sp. NIES-65; assembly: GCA_948144175.1. Classification (NCBI taxonomy): domain Eukaryota; kingdom Viridiplantae; phylum Streptophyta; class Zygnematophyceae; order Desmidiales; family Closteriaceae; genus Closterium; species Closterium sp. NIES-65. The sequence continues at coordinate 3,329 of CANXME010000987.1, forward strand.
CCGCATCAAACCCCATCGTTGCTTGCTCCAGCTGCTGCATGATTTTCTCCTTTGGCTGCTTGGACCAGCTCCCATAGGTGATGTCCTCCATGAATTTGACATCCCTGCTGTCAAACACCACTCCTTTGCTCGGCTCCCATAGCAGCCACCCCTTGCTTTCCGCTGCCAACCCCAAGTGCACACACCAAACAGCCGTTGCACCCAACTTACTACGGTGTGCTTTGGGAATGTGAGCCATTGCCATGCAACCAAACACACGCAGCATGTCAATGGGCGGCTTCCTCCCAAGCCACCTCTCCATGGGGACCCATGACTCACCACCAACGTTGGTGAACACCCGGTTCTTCACCACCGTGGCGTGGCGCACAGCATGTGGCCACTTGGAGTTCCCCAACCCCGACTCAATGAGGAGTGCACGTGCTGTCTCCAAGACCGTGCGGTTGGCCCTTTCAGCTACGCCGTTGGACTGCGGTGTGTATGAGGTGGTGAGCTCGCGGATGATGCCCTGCTTCTTCAGCCATGCAGTCAGCTCCTCCCCAAGGAACTCCCCACCCCGGTCAGTCCTAATCCGCATCACCTTGTGCCCGGACTGCTTCTCCACCAACGGCAGCCAATCGTCACGTATGATGGACGGCACGTGGTCCTTCTTCTTGATTGGATAAGTCCAAGTCACTCGGCTCCAATCATCAACAATTGTGAGAAAATACTTCTCACCCCGTTCCCCTATCACCGGTAGCGGCCCCACCACATCCATGTGCACGAGCTCTAAGAGCTTCTTGCCGCCACCCTCGGTTGCATGAAAGGGGAAACGTGTAAACTTGCTTAGCATGCAAGTTTCACACTTGTGAGAGACCGCTGCACCAATCAGCTTCAGCCCCTTGACCCCTTCCCCCTTTTGCAGTTGCTGCAGTGCGGGCATAGCTATGTGCCCGAGGCGACGGTGGGCTGTCATCCAGTCCGTTTCACCGCTCCTTGCTGAAACCTTCAGCTCCTCTGCAGCTACAGCATTGCACTCCCCCTCAGATCCACCCTCCTTGCCCCATAACACCACCGGCAGCTGCCACATTGACTTGCAAATGTCGCGGTTCTCGTGAAGGTCCCACAACACTCGCTTTCCCAGCTGTCCCGTGAATGTCTTGGCACCATCGGTGGAAGTGCTGACCCCACATTTGCCCAGCTTCCTGAGGGAGATCAGATTCGCCTTGAGGTCAGGGACGAGTAGCACATCGCTCAACACCACCGGCTTGCCGTCGGCACCCTTGAATGCAGCACGTCCTGCCCCCGTCACCTTGAGAGCGTGCCCGGATGCCGACTTCACCTCAGCAATTGGTGCGGTCCCGACCTTGTCAAGGAGATCGGCCCTTGGAGTCATGGTCCATGCCGCTCCCGTGTCCAATATCCACGTGTTGAGCGGGTGCAGTGAAGCTCCAGCATGGGCGATCACCGCCTCCTCTTCTGGCTCCCCAACGTGGAAGAATTGACCGGCTTCCCGTTGCTCATTTTCAGCCGGTTCTTCATCGGCTACCGCTCCGGCGCCGCTCCCATCCTTGGTCCTGTTGGAGGGGGTCCACCATGAAGGTTTAGAACGACACTTAAACCAAGGGTGACCCACCTTCTCACAATACCAGCACTTGCCCTCCATTTTCCCGCCTCCCTTTCCTCCCCCTTTGCCACTACGGCCTCCACCACGTCCCGTTCCCTTGCCACCTTGCTGACTTGAGGGCTCCTCATCCTTAGCAGCCCCCCTCCCCGCCCCTTGCCATTTCTTGCCTTTACCCCCTTTGCCTCCTTGCATGGCATAGCTGCTGCTCCCCTCTTCACTTCCCCTTAATTGGCGCCTCCGGAAGTCCTCCTCAAGTATCTTGGTGCGGATCCACTCCAACGTCCAGAGGCTCTGGTTTTGGGGAAGGCTTAAGCCGCTCGTGAAGATCATCCAGGATTCCGGCAGCAGTGACAACATCTTTACACACTTGGTTTGCTCGGGGTAGACGATTCCAGCGATGGCGAGCTTGGCGTAGAGTTCTCTCAACTTGTCTAGGATGGGCTGAACGGGTTCTCCTTCACTGAGGCGTAGGGTGGAAAGCTCTCTCTCCAACATGAGAGTAGCTACAACTGATGTGGGAGCATGGAGATCCTTGAGCACGGTCCATGCCTTAGGACCACACTCTTCCTCCGGGAGAAGGTGCATGATATGTTGGCGTTGAGCGAGATCTAGGCTTTGAGACAAGATGTAGTACCCGGCGGATGAACGTTCGTCCCACTCGTTCTGTAGCTCCGGGGCACTAGGTCGTTTCTCGCTGCCTATCATAAGCTTTAAAAGACCTATTTGCCGAAAATACAGCTGCATCTTCCAAGACCAGTCGTCATAGCCCTCTCCACTAAACTTGTCGACGGAGAAGTTCTTCAACACCTCTCTTAGCAGCGGGCCCTGGCTCGTCCGGGCTATCCTAGGCGCGGAGACACCAGATTCTTGGTTACCACTACTCGCGGGGGCTGAATTCCCTTCTTCTCCAGGCGACCCCATCGATGGATACGTTGAGAATGGCTAAGGACCAGCTCTGATACCACGTGTTAAGTCAAAGTACTATGCGGAAGCGATTAACTCAGAACCACAAACATAAGCTAGGCAACACTTAACATCACTTGTGAAACAAGCGAGTAGTTATGCCACACTTAGTTTGCAGAGTGAGCGTTCTGGTAGAGCAGAGTTTCGGCAGAAGTTCGTTGTGTATCTACTCTCGTCAATACGTAGTAGTAGATTGTAAGCTTGAAAATCATGAAAGGATTGTGGTTGGAAGCAAATACAAGCACGCATATAAGAGAGGTCCTAGGTGCACAAAGGAGAACGCACAAAACAGTTGTCTAACTGTCGTCCAGGTCTTCGCTTTGCTGTCATGGAAAACGGTTGTAAAACTGCTTCAGAATTTGGCTTGATCTGCCTCTGTAGAATAACTGTCTTCCACTGCACTGCTGCCAAATTCTCCTGCTGACTCCCCTCGTGAACATTCATGATCGCTCGTGTACAAATCACGAACACTCGTGTGGGTTTACCGTTTTCTTCAGTTACAAACGGACTTTACCGTTTTGTACCTCTGTTGAAATAATGACGCAAAGCAGCGCGACTTTCTGGCGAATTTTCTTGCTCGCCTGGTCAGCGCGAAATCCCGTTAGTCAACCGTAAAATCTCGCGTGCCCCACGTGCCCCACGTGCCCCTCATCACGACCGAGATATTTCTCGGTCGTGCAGGACAAGACGATCGCTGACGCGATCGTGCGTTGTCCTGCGCGTGACGGAGCGATCATGTCGCTCCGTTCTGTATCGATCGTGCCCACTGTGCACGATCGAAACAGTGGCGACACTCGCGTGGGCCCTGCACGACCACACGCGCGTGTCAGGACCTCACGCGCGGGTCCTGATTTCGCGCACTTTTTCATTGACCAGCGCGAAATGGTCAACGGGGCTGGTCAAACAATCGAGCCCCTAACTCAACACACTCGACACTCTCAACAGCACACATGAAAACAATTCGACATTCATGAAACACAGAGCATTCATGAAACACAGAAAAATTCATGAGACACAGAAACTTCATGAACGCACATGTTCGTCGACGAGAAACGAACATGAGCGGACACGAGCCGACACGAACGAACATGAGTCGTCATGATCCGTCATGACCGAACATGATCCCACAGCAACAACGCATGAAATGAAATGCGAAAACGAATGCACACAGAACAGACACAAAATGCATAACATCACGCAGGCGGCTGGTTGCAGTGCAAAAATGGTATTTTGCACCCAACAGTTCTTTCAATTTTGCACACGCTAGGCCCTTGTTCTTTTTATTTTGCACACGCTAGGCCCTTGTTCTTTTTATTTTGCACACGCTAGGCCCTTGTTCTTGCTATTTTGCACACGCTATGCCCTTCTTCTTTTTATTTTGCACACGCTAGGCCCTTGTTCTTGCAATTTTGCACATGCTAGACCCTTGTTCTTTTTATTTTGCACACGCTAGGCCCTTGTTCTTTTTATTTTGCACACGCTAGGTCCTTGTTCTTTTTAATTTGCACACGCTAGGCTCTTGTTTTTGCTTTTTTGCACACGCTATAACCTTGTTTTTTTATTTTGCACACGCTAGGCCCTTGTTCTTGCAATTTCGCACATGCTAGACCCTTGTTCTTTTTATTTTGCACATGCTAGGCCCTTGTTCTTTTTATTTTGCACACGCTAGGCCGTTGTTCTTGCTATTTTGCACACACTATGCCCTTGTTCTTTTTATTTTGCACACGCTAGGCCCTTGTTCTTTTTATTTTGCACACGCTAGGCCCTTGTTCTTTTTTTTTTTGCACACGCTAGGCCTTTGTTCTTTTTATTTTGCATACGCTAGGCCCTTGTTCTTTTTATTTTGCATACGCTAGGCCCTTGTTCTTGATTTTTTGCACACGCTAGGCCCTTGTTCTTGCAATTTTGCACACGCTAGGCCCTTGTTCTTTTTATTTTGCACACGCTAGGCCCTTGTTCTTTCTATTTTGCACACGCTAGGCCTTTGTTCTTTTTATTTTGCATACGCTAGGCCCTTGTTCTTTTTATTTTGCATACGCTAGGCCCTTGTTCTTGATTTTTTGCACACGCTAGGCTCTTGTTCTTGCAATTTTGCACACGCTAGGCCCTTGTTCTTTTTTTTTTGCACACGCTAGGCCCTTGTTCTTTTTATTTTGCACAGGCTAGGCCCTTGTTCTTTTTATTCTGCACACGCTGGTCCCTTGTTCTTGCAATTTTGCACATGCTAGACCCTTGTTCATTTTATTTTGCACAAGCTAGGCCCTTGTTCTTTTTTTTTTGCACACGCTAGGCCCTTGTTCTTTTTATTTTGCACACGCTAGGCCCTTGTTCTTTATATTTTGCATACACTAGGCCCTTGTTCTTTTTATTTTGCATACGCTAGGCCTTTGTTCTTTTTATTTTGCACACGCTAGGCCCTTGTTCTGCAATTTTGCACACGCTACGCCCTTGTTCTTTCAATTTTGCACACGCTAGGCCCTTGTTCTTTTTATTTTGCACACGCTAGGCCCTTGTTCTTTTTATTTTGCACACGCTAGGCCCTTGTTCTTGCTATTTTGCACACGCTATGCCCTTCTTCTTTTTATTTTGCACACGCTAGGCCCTTGTTCTTGCAATTTTGCATTTGCTAGACCCTTGTTCTTTTTATTTTGCACACGCTAGGCCCTTGTTCTTTATATTTTGCACACGCTAGGCCCTTGTTGTTTTTATTTTGCATACGCTAGGCCCTGGTTCTTTCTATTTTGCATACGCTAGGCCCTTGTTCTTTTTATTTTGCACACGCTAGGCCCTTGTTCTTTTTATTTTGCACACACTATGCCCTTCTTCTTTTGATTTTGCACACACTAGGCCCTTGTTCTTTTTATTTGGCACACGCTAGGCCCTTGTTCTTTTTATTTTGCACACGCTAGGCCCTTGTTCTTTTTATTTTGCATATGCTAGGCCCTTGTTCTTTTTATTTTGCATACGCTAGGCCCTTGTTCTTTTTATTTTGCATACGCTAGGCCCTTGTTCTTTCAATTTTGCACATGCTAGGCCCTTGTTCTTTTTATTTTGCACACGCTAGGCCCTTGTTCTTTTTATTTTGCACACGCTAGGCCCTTGTTCTTGCTATTTTGCACACGCTATGCCCTTCTTCTTTTTATTCTGCACACGCTAGGCCCTTGTTCTTGCAATTTTGCACATGCTAGATCCTTGTTCATTTTATTTTGCACAAGCTAGGCCCTTGTTCTTTTTTTTTTGCACACGCTAGGCCCTTGTTCTTTATATTTTGCACACGCTAGGCCCTTGTTCTTTTTATTTTGCATACACTAGGCCCTTGTTCTTTTTATTATGCATACGCTAGGCCTTTGTTCTATTTATTTTGCACACGCTAGGCCCTTGTTCTGCAATTTTGCACACGCTACGCCCTTGTTCTTTCAATTTTGCACACGCTAGGCCCTTGTTCTTTGTATTTTGCACACGCTAGGCCCTTGTTCTTTTTATTTTGCACACGCTAGGCCCTTGTTCTTGCTATTTTGCACACGCTATGTCCTTCTTCTTTTTATTTTGCACACGCTAGGCCCTTGTTCTTGCAATTTTGCACATGCTAGACCCTTGTTCTTTTTATTTTGCACACGCTAGGCCCTTGTTCTTTTTATTTTGCACACGCTAGGCCCTTGTTGTTTTTATTTTGCATACGATAGGCCCTGGTTCTTTCTATTTTGCATACGCTAGGCCCTTGTTCTTTTTATTTTGCACACGCTAGGCCCTTGTTCTTTTTATTTTGCACACACTATGCCCTTGTTCTTTTGATTTTGCACACACTAGGCCCTTGTTCTTTTTATTTTGCACACGCTAGGCCCTTGTTCTTTTTATTTTGCACACGCTAGGCCCTTGTTCTTTTTATTTTGCATATGCTAGGCCCTTGTTCTTTTTATTTTGCATACGCTAGGCCCTTGTTCTTTTTATTTTGCACACGCTAGGCCCTTGTTCTTTCAATTTTGCACACGCTAGGCCCTTGTTCTTTTTATTTTGCACACGCTAGGCCCTTGTTCTTTTTATTTTGCACACGCTAGGCCCTTGTTCTTGCTATTTTGCACACGCTATGCCCTTCTTCTTTTTATTTTGCACACGCTAGGCCCTTGTTCTTGCAATTTCGCACATGCTAGACCCTTGTTCTTTTTATTTTGCACACGCTAGGCCCTTGTTCTTTTTATTTTGGACACGCTAGGCCGTTGTTCTTGCTATTTTGCACACACTATGCCCTTGTTCTTTTTATTTTGCACACGCTAGGCCCTTGTTCTTTTTATTTTGCACACGCTAGGCCCTTGTTCTTTTTTTTTTGCACACGCTAGGCCTTTGTTCTTTTTATTTTGCATACGCTACGCCCTTGTTCTTTTTATTTTGCATACGCTAGGCCCTTGTTCTTGATTTTTTGCACACGCTAGGCCCTTGTTCTTGCAATTTTGCACACGCTAGGCCCTTGTTCTTTTTATTTTGCACACGCTAGGCCCTTGTTCTTTTTATTTTGCACACGCTAGGCCTTTGTTCTTTTTATTTTGCATACGCTAGGCCCTTGTTCTTTTTATTTTGCATACGCTAGGCCCTTGTTCTTGATTTTTTGCACACGCTAGGCCCTTGTTCTTGCAATTTTGCACACGCTAGGCCCTTGTTCTTTTTTTTTTTGCAAACGCTAGGCCCTTGTTCTTTTTATTTTGCACAGGCTAGGCCCTTGTTCTTTTTATTCTGCACACGCTAGTCCCTTGTTCTTTTTTTTTTGCACACGCTAGGCCCTTGTTCTTTTTATTTTGCACACGCTAGGCCCTTGTTCTTTTTATTTTGCATACGCTAGGCCTTTGTTCTTTTTATTTTGCACACGCTAGGCCCTTGTTGTGCGATTTTGCACACGCTACGCCCTTGTTCTTTCAATTTTGCACACGCTAGGCCCTTGTTCTTTTTAATTTGCACACGCTAGGCCCTTGTTCTTTTTATTTTGCACACGCTAGGCCCTTGTTCTTGCTATTTTGCACACGCTATGCCCTTCTTCTTTTTATTTTGCACACGCTAGGCCCTTGTTCTTGCAATTTTGCACATGCTAGACCCTTGTTCTTTTTATTTTGCACACGCTAGGCCCTTGTTCTTTTTATTTTGCACACGCTAGGCCCTTGTTGTTTTTATTTTGCATACGCTAGGCTCTGGTTCTTTCTATTTTGCATACGCTAGGCCCTTGTTCTTTTTATTTTGCACACGCTAGGCCCCTGTTCTTTTTATTTTGCACACACTATGCCCTTGTTCTTTTGATTTTGCACACACTAGGCCCTTGTTCTTTTTATTTGGCACACGCTAGGCCCTTGTTCTTTTTATTTTGCACACGCTAGGCCCTTGTTCTTTTTATTTTGCATATGCTAGGCCCTTGTTCTTTTTATTTTGCATACGCTAGGCCCTTGTTCTTTTTATTCTGCACACGCTAGGCCCTTGTTCTTGCAATTTTGCACATGCTAGACCCTTGTTCATTTTATTTTGCACAAGCTAGGCCTTTGCTCTTTTTTTTTTGCACACGCTAGGCCCTTGTTCTTTATATTTTGCACACGCTAGGCCCTTGTTCTTTTTATTTTGCATACACTAGGCCCCTGTTCTTTTTATTATGCATACGCTAGGCCTTTGTTCTTTTTATTTTGCACACGCTATGCCCTTGTTCTGCAATTTTGCACACGCTACGCCCTTGTTCTTTCAATTTTGCACACGCTAGGCCCTTGTTCTTTTTATTTTGCACACGCTAGGCCCTTGTTCTTTGTATTTTGCACACGCTAGGCCCTTGTTCTTGCTATTTTGCACACGCTATGCCCTTCTTCTTTTTATTTTGCACACGCTAGGCCCTTGTTCTTGCAATTTTGAACATGCTAGACCCTTGTTCTTTTTATTTTGCACACGCTAGGCCCTTGTTCTTTTTATTTTGCACACGCTAGGCCCTTGTTGTTTTTATTTTGCATACGATAGGCCCTGGATCTTTCTATTTTGGATACGCTAGGCCCTTGTTCTTTTTATTTTGCACACGCTAGGCCCTTGTTCTTTTTATTTTGCACACACTATGCCCTTGTTCTTTTGATTTTGCACACACTAGGCCCTTGTTCTTTTTATTTTGCACACGCTAGGCCCTTGTTCTTTTTATTTTGCACACGCTAGGCCCTTGTTCTTTTTATTTTGCATATGCTAGGCCCTTGTTCTTTTTATTTTGCATACGCTAGGCCCTTGTTCTTTTTATTTTGCACACGCTAGGCCCTTGTTCTTTCAATTTTGCACACGCTAGGCCCTTGTTCTTTTTATTTTGCACACGATAGGCCCTTGTTCTTTTTATTTTGCACACGCTAGGCCCTTGTTCTTGCTATTTTGCATACGCTATGCCCTTCTTCTTTTTATTTTGCACACGCTAGGCCCTTGTTCTTGCAATTTTGCACATGCTAGACCCTTGTTGTTTTTATTTTGCACACGCTAGGCCCTTGTTCTTTTTATTTTGCACACGCTAGGCCCTTGTTGTTTTTACTTTGCATACGCTAGGCCCTGGTTCTTTCTATTTTGCATACGCTAGGCCCTTGTGATTTTTATTTTGCACACGCTAGGCCCTTGTTCTTTTTATTTTGCACACACTATGCCCTTGTTCTTTTGATTTTGCACACACTAGGCCCTTGTTCTTTTTATTTTGCACACGCTAGGCCCTTGTTCTTTTTATTTTGCACACGCTAGGCCCTTGTTCTTTTTATTTTGCATATGCTAGGCCCTTGTTCTTTTTATTTTGCCTACGCTAGGCCCTTGTTCTTTTTATTTTGCACACGCTAGGCCCTTGTTCTTTCAATTTTGCACACGCTAGGCCCTTGTTCTTTTTATTTTGCACACGCTAGGCCCTTGTTCTTTTTATTTTGCACATGCTAGGCCCTTGTTCTTTATATTTTGTATACGCTAGGCCCTTGTTCTTTTTATTTTGCACACGCTACGCCCTTGTTCTTTCAATTTTGCACACGCTAGGCCCTTGATCTTTTTATTTTGTACACGCTAGGCCCTTGTTCTTTTTTTTTGCACACGCTAGGCCCTTGTTCTTTTTATTTTGCATACGCTAGGCCCTTGTTCTTTTTATTTTGCATACGCTAGGCCCTTGATCTTTTTATTTTGTACACGCTACGAACTTGTTCTTTTTATTTTGCACACGCTAGGCCCTTGTTCTTTTTATTTTGCACACACTATGTCCTTGTTCTTTTTATTTTGCATACGCTAGGCCCTTGTTCTTTTTTTTTTGCATACGCTAGGCCCTTGATCTTTTCATTTTGTACACGCTAGGAACTTGTTCTTTTTATTTTGCACATGCTGGGCCCTTGTTCTTTTTATTTTGCATACGCTAGGCCCTTGTTCTTTTTATTTTGCATACGCTAGGCCCTTGTTCTTTTTATTTTGCACACGCTAGGCCCTTTTTATTTTTATTTTGCACACACTATGCCCTTGTTCTTTTTTTTTTGCATACGCTAGGCCCTTGTTCTTTTTTTTTTGCATACGCTAGGCCCTTGTTCTTTTTATTTTGCACACGCTAGGCCCTTGTTCTTTTTATTTTGCACACACTATGCCCTTGTTCTTTTGATTTTGCACACACTAGGCCCTTGTTCTTTTTATTTTGCACACGCTAGGCCCTTGTTCTTTTTATTTTGCACACGCTAGGCCCTTCTTCTTTTTATTTTGCACACGCTAGGCCCTTGTTCTTGCAATTTTGCATTTGCTAGACCCTTGTTCTTTTTATTTTGCACACGCTAGGCCCTTGTTTTTTCAATTTTGCACACGCTAGGCCCTTGTTCTTTTTATTTTGCACACGCTAGGCCCTTGTTCTTTTTATTTTGCACACGCTAGGCCCTTGTTCTTTTTATTTTGCATACGCTAGGCCCTTGTTCTTTTTATTTTGCACACGCTACGCCCTTGTTCTTTCAATTTTGCACACGCTAGGCCCTTGACCTTTTTTTTTTGTACACGCTAGGAACTTGTTCTTTTTATTTTGCACACGCTAGGCCCTTGTTCTTTTTATTTTGCATACGCTAGGCCCTTGTTCTTTTTATTTTGCATACGCTAGGCCCTTGTTCTTTTTATTTTGCATACGCTAGGCCCTTGTTCTTTTTATTTTGCACACGCTAGGCCCTTGTTCTTTTTATTTTGCACACGCTAGGCCCTTGTTCTTTTTATTTTGCATATGCTAGGCCCTTGTTCTTTTTATTTTGCATACGCTAGGCCCTTGTTCTTTTTATTTTGCACACGCTAGGCCCTTGTTTTTTCAATTTTGCACACGCTAGGCCCTTGTTCTTTTTATTTTGCACACGCTAGGCCCTTGTTCTTTTTATTTTGCACACGCTAGGCCCTTGTTCTTTTTATTTTGCATACGCTAGGCCCTTGTTCTTTTTATTTTGCACACGCTACGCCCTTGTTCTTTCAATTTTGCACACGCTAGGCCCTTGATCTTTTTATTTTGTACACGCTAGGAACTTGTTCTTTTTATTTTGCACATGCTAGGCCCTTGTTCTTTTTATTTTGCATACGCTAGGCCCTTGTTCTTTTTATTTTGCATACGCTAGGCCCTTGTTCTTTTTATTTTGCATACGCTAGGCCCTTGTTCTTTTTATTTTGCACACGCTAGGCACTTGTTCTTTTTATTTTGCATACGCTAGGCCCTTGTTCTTTTTATTTTGCACACGCTACGCCCTTGTTCTTTTTATTTTGCACACGCTAGGCCCTTGTTCTTTTTATTTTGCACACGCTAGGCCCTTGTTCTTGCTATTTTGCACACGCTATGCCCTTCTTCTTTTTATTTTGCACACGCTAGGCCCTTGTTCTTGCAATTTTGCACATGCTAGACCCTTGTTCTTTTTATTTCGCACACGCTAGGCCCTTGTTCTTTTTATTTTGCACACGCTAGGCCCTTGTTGTTTTTATTTTGCACACGCTAGGCCCTTGTTCTTTCAATTTTGCACACCCTAGGCCCTTGTTCTTTTTATTTTGCACACGCTATGCCCTTGTTCTTTTTATTTTGCACACGCTAGGCCCTTGTTCTTGCTATTTTGCACACGCTATGCCCTTCTTCTTTTTATTTTGCACATGCTAGGCCCTTGTTCTTGCAATTTTGCACATGCTAGACCCTTGTTCTTTTTATTTTGCACACGCTAGGCCCTTGTTCTCTTTATTTTGCACACACTATTCCCTTGTTCTTTTTATTTTGCATACGCTAGGCCCTTGTTCTTTTTATTTTGCATACGCTAGGCCCTTGTTCTTTTTATTTTGCACACGCTAGGCCCTTGTTCTTTTTATTTTGCACACACTATTCCCTTGTTCTTTTTATTTTGCATATGCTAGGCCCTTGTTCTTTTTATTTTGCATACGCTAGGCCCTTGTTCTTTTTATTTTGCACACGCTAGGCCCTTGTTCTTGTTATTTTGCACACACTATTCCCTTGTTCTTTTTATTTTGCATACGCTAGGCCCTTGTTCTTTTTATTTTGCATACGCTAGGCCCTTGATCTTTATATTTTGTACACGCTAGGAACTTGTTCTTTTTATTTTGCACACGCTAGGCCCTTGTTCTTTTTATTTTGCACACACTATGCCCTTGTTCTTTTTATTTTGCATACGCTAGGCCCTTGTTCTTTTTTTTTGCATACGCTAGGCCCTTGATCTTTTCATTTTGTACACGCTAGGAACTTGTTCTTTTTATTTTGCACATGCTAGGCCCTTGTTCTTTTTATTTTGCATACGCTAGGCCCTTGTTCTTTTTATTTTGCATACGCTAGGCCCTTGTTCTTTTTATTTTGCACACGCTAGGCCCTTTTTATTTTTCTTTTGCACACACTATGCCCTTGTTCTTTTTTTTTTGCATACGCTAGGCCCTTGTTCTTTTTTTTTTGCATACGCTAGGCCCTTGTTCCTTTTACTTTGCACACGCTAGGCCCTTGTTCTTTTGATTTTGCACACACTAGGCCCTTGTTCTTTTTATTTTGCACACGCTAGGCCCTTGTTCTTTTTATTTTGCACATGCTAGGCCCTTGTTCTTTTTATTATGCATATGCTAGGCCCTTGTTCTTTTTATTTTGCATACGCTAGGCCCTTGTTCTTTTTATTCTGCACACGCTAGGCCCTTGTTTTTTCAATTTTGCACACGCTAGGCCCTTGTTCTTTTCATTTTGCACACGCTAGGCCCTTGTTCTTTTTATTTTGCACACGCTAGGCCCTTGTTCTTTTTATTTTGCATACGCTAGGCCCTTGTTCTTTTTATTTTGCACACGCTACGCCCTTGTTCTTTCAATTTTGCACACGCTAGGCCCTTGATCTTTTTATTTTGTACACGCTAGGAACTTGTTCTTTTTATTTTGCACACGCTAGGCCCTTGTTCTTTTTATTTTGCATACGCTAGGCCCTTGTTCTCTTTATTTTGCATACGCTAGGCCCTTGTTCTTTTTATTTTGCATAGGCTAGGCCCTTGTTCTTTTTATTTTGCACACGCTAGGCCCTTGTTCTTTTTATTTTGCACACGCTAGGCACTTGTTCTTTTTATTTTGCATACGCTAGGCCCTTGTTCTTTTTATTTTGCACACGCTACGCCCTTGTTCTTTTTATTTTGCACACGCTAGGCCCTTGTTCTTTTTATTTTGCACACGCTAGGCCCTTGTTCTTGCTATTTTGCACACGCTATGCTCTTCTTCTTTTTATTTTGCACACGCTAGGCCCTTGTTCTTGCAATTTTGCACATGCTAGACCCTTGTTCTTTTTATTTTGCACACGCTAGGCCCTTGTTCTTTATATTTTGCACACGCTAGGCCCTTGTTGTTTTTATTTTGCACACGCTAGGCCCTTGTTCTTTCAATTTTGCACACCCTAGGCCCTTGTTCTTTTTATTTTGCACACGCTATGCCCTTGTTCTTTTTATTTTGCACACGCTAGGCCCTTGTTCTTGCTATTTTGCACACGCTATGCCCTTCTTCTTTTTATTTTGCACATGCTAGGCCCTTGTTCTTGCAATTTTGCACATGCTAGACCCTTGTTCTTTTTATTTTGCACACGCTAGGCCCTTGTTCTTTTTATTTTGCACACGCTAGGCCCTTGTTCTGCAATTTTGCACACGCTACGCCCTTGTTCTTTCAATTTTGCACACGCTAGGCCCTGGTTCTTTTTATTTTGCACACGCTAGGCCCTTGTTCTTTTTATTTTGCACACGTTAGGCATTTGTTCTTGCTATTTTGCACACGCTATGCCCTTCTTCTTTTTGTTTTGCACATGCTAGGCCCTTGTTCTTTTTATTTTGCACATGCTAGACCCTTGTTCTTTTTATTTTGCACACGCTAGGCCCTTGTTCTTTTTATTTTGCACACGCTAGGCCCTTGTTCTTTTTATTTTGCATACGCTAGGCCCTTGTTCGTTTTATTTTGCATACGCTAGGCCCTTGTTCTTTTTATTTTGCACACGCTAGGCCCTTGTTTTTTTTATTTTGCACACACTATGCCCTTGTTCTTTTTATTTTGCACACGCTAGGCCCTTGTTCTTGCAATTTTGCACACGCTAGGCCCTTGTTCTTTCAATTTTGCACACGCTAGGCCCTTGTTCTTTTTATTTTGCACACACTAGGCTCTTGTTCTTGCTATTTTGCACACGCTATGCCCTTGTTCTTTTTATTTTGCACATGCTAGGCCCTTGTTCTTGCAATTTTGCACACGCTAGGCCCTTGTTCTTGCAATTTTGCACACGCTAGACCCTTGTTCTTTTAATTTGCACACGCTAGGCCCTTGTTCTTTTTATTTTGCACACGCTAGGCTCTTGTTCTTGCTATTTTGCACACGCTATTCCCTTGTTCTTTTTATTTTGCACACGCTAGGCCCTTGTTCTTGCAATTTTGCACACGCTAGGCCCTTGTTCTTTTTATTTTGCACACGCTAGGCCTTTGTTCTTTTTATTTTGTATACGCTATGCCCTTGTTCTTTTTATTTAGCACACGCTAGGCCCTTGTTCTTTTTATTTTGCACACGCTAGGCCCTTGTTCTTGCAATTTCGCACACTCTAGGCCCTTGTTCTTTCAATTTTGCACACGCTAGGCCCTTGTTCTTTTTATTTTGCACACGCTAGGCCCTTGTTCTTTTTATTTTGCACACGCTAGGCCCTTGTTCTTGCTATTTTGCACACGCTATGCTCTTGTTCTTTTTATTTTGCACACGCTAGGCCCTTGTTCTTTCAATTTTGCACATGCTAGACCCTTGTTCTTTTTATTTTGCACACGCTATGTGGAAACAAAGAACGAGAATGGAATGACTATGAACGAAGTGAGTACAAATAGGAAACCCTAATTGGGTTGTACCCCCTATGGGATACCCCACTATAGCCTACAGAAACAAGTAAGCTATAAGTTCTGACACACCCCCATAGGCAAAGTGGGGGAGAACAAGGGGTCACAAGACCAGTCAAGCAAAGCAAAGCAAAGCTCAGGGTGGATCACAAAGTCACCACGCATTCCGAGCACAAGTTCAAAGGCCACAAGGCCAGTTCACATGCAAGATCATATATAGAGATATACAAAAAACAAGAGTATATATATGCGAAAGTACAAGCAAGGTCAAGAGGAGAGCAAGTGAGGCAAGACAGGCACAAGACCCAACTGCGTGCAGCAACGCTGATGATCACAAGGCGCAAGTGCCTTGGTGAAGACATCAGCAGTGTTGGCCTCAGAGGCCACGTACGCAAGTCGCAGCTGTCCACGCTGCTGTAGCTCACGAGCAAGAAAGTAACGAAGAGCAATGTGCTTCGTTCTGTGCTCCAGTCGCTGCTCTCGACACAAGGCCAGCATGGCCTTGTTGTCTACGTACAGGACTGGAGGAGAACGAGGCTGCTCTCCAAGGTCGGTCAGCAGGTAGGTGAGCCAGCGTAACTCCTGTGCAGCCATAGCCCCAGCGTAGATCTCAGCCTCACAACTGGAGCCGAGAACAGAAGACGAGCGGGTAGCCCGCCACGAGACAGAGCCGGAACCAAGGCTGAAGGTGTAACCCTGTGACGACCGCTGCGTAGCCTGGTCGTCAGCCCAAGAAGCGTCTGCGTGCCCAGTGAGGACCACTGGACTGCGCCCTCCAAGCACTAGCCCCATGCCCGACGTACTGCACAAGTAGCGCAACACCCTCTTCGCTGCAGCCATGTGCTCTGGTCGGTGTCTCCCAGGAGCAACATAGCGTGCGAGAATGCTAAGAGGGTATGCGAGGTCAGGTCGTGTGCAGGTCATCAGGTACATGAGGCAGCCAACAAGCTCTGCAAACGGGCCACTCGACTCTACGGACTCATCCGAAGGCAGAGCTGAGAGCGAGTGGCGAGTAGGCAGAGGAGTGGCCTGAGGCGAGGAGTACGTGAAGCCGAAGCGCTGAAGGACCTGCTGCACCATGTGTGACTGAGTCAGGGTAATGGTGCGGCGTGCTCTGTCCCGGGTGATCTGCAAGCCAAGGTAGCTGCGCAGTTCACCCAGGTCAGTGCACGTGTGTCTCTTCTGCAGCTCGGACTTCACGTAGGCGAGTCCAGCAGTGTCAGCTGTGGCAAAGACCAAGTCGTTGACGTACACGAGGATGTAGAACGGCGGCAGAGAGGTGTCGGTGCGCAGAAACAGCGACGGGTCGGCAGTGGAAGGAGCAAACCCAAGTGCCGCCAGCGTAGTCCTCAGTGTGTCGTGCCACTCACGTGGCGCCTGGCGGAGACCGTAGACTGGACGCCGGAGACTCCACTGGGTACCAGGAGGGAAAGACCCAGTGAAGCCAGGTGGGCGACGCAGCCAGATCTCCTCGTGCAGGCTGCCCTGCAAGAAAGCTGTGCTGAAGTCGAGAGAGTGCAGCTCGTAGTCACGGTGAGCAGCAACGTGTAGCAGAACCCGAAGAGTGGTCATCTTCGGGGTGGGGGAGAAGGTCTGAAAGTAGTCAACCCCCTGCCGCTGACTGAAGCCACGAGCCACGTAACGCGCCTTGAAGACAGGCGGAGAACCCGGCGGCCGCTTCACCCTGAAAATCCACATGCCACTGACGATGTTCGCCCCAGGAGGGGGAACAGCGTCAACGTAGGTGCCTGTGGACTTCCAGGAAGCCATCTCTGCATCCATAGCTGCCTGCCACTGAGAGGAGTAGGGACCCTCTATCGCCTCCGCGTAAGAGCGCGGAGTCGGGATGTCTGGTGCATCCGGGTCTCCCTCAGGGGCTAGCAGTACAGACGCGAGACGAGGTGAAGCGGCGGCCAGACACTGGAACTCCTCCGCCTGTCCTCAAGGACGTCCGTGCCAAGGGCACACTCACCCCCGACGGACGGAGGACAGGCGGACTCAGACTCAGTGACAAGACGAGCAGCGTAGTCTAGACGACAGCGCGCAGCAAAGTCGACAAGCTCAGTGACAAGGGCAGACGCAGCAGACGACTCGAAGGAGGGGTCAGTGACAGCAGTAGCCAGGAGACGCGTGACAGTAGGACTGGCAGCACGAAGGGCGTCCGACTCCGGGTCGGCAAGAGCAGGAAGAGAGGAAGCAGGAGGAGAAGGCAAAGGGGCACGCAGAGGAGCAGTGGACGGACGCAGGGACATCCGGTGTGTGCCAGGGACAGGAGGAGGACGCTGACGCGACCCGCGACCACTAGCGCGCTCAGTACGAACAGGCGACACAGGACGAGACGCAGGCTCACGACGCTCAGTAAGACCTCCAGTCGGACCAGCGTAGGGAGAAGGAGCAGGCAAAGGGGAGGCAGGCTGTAGCTGTGGCTGTGACCGGACAGGCTGCGGACCCTCTAAGGGAGGAGGAGGAGGTGTAAGACCAAGAACCTGCTGCAGGAGCGGAACGAAGTACGGTCGGGGCCGCGCGGCGACGCTAGAAACAGCAGGAACAGCACCAGCAGCCCCGGCAGGAGCACCCACTCCAGTAGCACCTCCAGCAGCACCACCAGAAACTCCAGAACCTCCAGCCGCAGCACCAGGAGCACTGTCAGTCGGGCCGCCAACGGCAGGCTCAGCACCAACACCCTCAGCAGGACCAGCTCCAGGAGAACTCTCAGACTCAGCAGCTCCAGCACCCACAGTACGAGCGCCGGCGGGGCGCGCAGCAGCAGTACCCTCTGCAGCCGAAGAACCACCAGCACCAGCAGCACGCCTCCAGCGCCCGGCAAACCACTCACGCAGCTCCTGTGGGGAGAGTGGCTCCCGGCGAGACGAAGCACCCCCAGGCACAGCACCTCCAGGCTCAGCACCCCTAGACACAGCACCCCCAGGCACGTCACCCCCAGGCTCAGCACCCCCAGGCTCAGCAACCCCAGGCTCAGCACCCCCAGGCTCAGCACCCCCAGGCACAGCACCCCCAGACTCGGCACCTCCAGGCACAGCACCCCCAGACTCCGCACCCCCAGGCTCAGCTCCCGCAGCAGCACCAGAGTCACCAGTGACCTCGACAGGCTCGACCGCGTCTACCTGGGACACACCTGAAGGGGCAGGACCCTGAGGGGGGAGGGGGACTACCGGGGGGGGACCTGGTACCAAGAAGAGCGGGGGTGGGGGGAGGGACGGAGTGCGGTAGGGGAAGAGGCGGTAGTAGGGTACCGACTCGTCGAACGTGACGTCCTGGGAGGACAGAACACGTCGAGAGGTGGGGTGGTAAAACTGCCACCCAGGGGCGTCGGGGGGGAACCCCAGGAAGACGCAGGGAGAAGCACGAGGGGATAGCTTGTCCGCAGACAGGTCGCGAACAAACGCCCGAGATCCCCAGACCCGGAACGCCGACGCATCGCCAACCTTCCCCGTCCACAGCAGGGCTGGGGAGGTCTCCGGTCGAGAGACCCTGGGGTGGAGGTTGATCTGGTGCGCAGCGTACCTGACCGCAAACGGCCACAGAAAATGGGGAGCAGCCGCATGCATCATGGACGTACGAGCGACGTCCATGACCATGCCAATGCGGCGCTCAGCAATCCCATTCTGCTGCGGTGAGTCCGGAAGCATGAAGGTCTGACGGATGCCTCGCGCACGACAGTAGGCACTCAGGAGGCCAGAGGAAAACTCTCCGCCTCTGTCCGAGTGCAGACGCAAAACAGGGAAGTCAGAGCCAAAGCTCCTCCGAAGCTGGAGACGAGCTGCGCGGATCCAGTCGATCAACACCGCAGTGACCTCACCCTTGCTGCGCAAGGGGAAGACTGTGGTGTAACGCGAGTAGTCGTCAACCACCAGCAGGAAGTAGCGCTCCTGACCCTGTCCACGGACGCGGGCTGGGCCCCACACATCCATGTGAAGCGTCTGCAACGGGGCCTCTGTCGGAGGAAACTGGGAGGAGTGAGGGGCAGCACGCTGGCGCCCCTCGACACAGGGGACACAGGTGGGGCCAGGGCCCGGAGGAAGGGGAGGGAGAGACCGGGGAAGACCAGACACAAGGACTCGCGAGGCCATGCCTCTGAGCCGAAGCAGAGAGGGGTGGCCAAGGCGGTGGTGCCAGAGGAGGGTCTCGTGAGACAAACGACGGCACGAGCAGGGGGCAGACTCAGGACCAGACCTGGACGCTGCAGCAAACACCTGACCAGACGAAGTGACCCTACCAGACTCAGCACCTGGAGGAGAAGCAGTGGTCAGAGTGTACAGGCTCGACCCTGGCCGACGTGTAAACGTAGCCAGGTGGCGACCTGTATCCGCCTCCGTGCAGTGGGTCACCCGCTGACGAGCAGGGGTGAACTGGTGGACACCCGCATCCTGGAGGTCAGCACCACTCACCAAGTTCGTCGAGAACGAGGGGAGGTAGAGACCAGTCAGGGTGCCAGAGGGGGCCGCCGGACACGGGAGGACAGTGGAGAAGCGAGACAGGACAGGCCCCCCACAGGGGTCAGCCAGGGACACCGCAACCGGCCGACTCAGCGGCGTGAGAGTGGTGCGGTCCCGAAAGAAGGAGCGAGACGCTCCAGAGTCAAGGGTGAAGGTGTGAGAGGCCGAAGCCGACACAGTACCTGAGAGGGCAGACTCACCAGCACCTGAGAGCACAGACGCACTGGCACCTAGAGCAGCAGCCTCACTAGTACCTGACGCGGCAGTACCAATGCCCGGGTCGGGCGGGAAACACCGGTAACAGTCATCCTCATCACTACCAATCGCAGCATACATAGCAGAGAGAATAGCATCAAAATCAAGATCATAAATAGCTACACCAGCCCTAGACAGCTCTCCCCAGCGGGGGATCTCAGCTGCCTCCGGAAACTGCTGACGCCAGGCGTCAGTCAGGCGGCCAAAGCAGCGGCGGGCAGTGTGGGCGCCTCCACACCTCTCCCCTGCACGGTCACCGGTGCGGAGAACGTAGGGGCAAGGACCAAGCGCACCACCACGCTGACGCTGCGAGTACCACTCACGGAGCTGCTGAGGGGCGGGGACGGTGCGAGAGCGCTGCTGCTGCTGTGGCTGCTGCTGCGGCTGCTGCTGCTGTTGCTGCTGGCGCTGACCACCCCCGGAGCTGCTCCGCTGGGACGAGCCACTCCGACCCCCGCCTCCACTGCCACCCCCGCCTCCACCGCCACCCCCGTCTCCACCTCCACCTCCCCCACCAGGACCGTCGCTCCCACCGCTCCCACCGCCTCCTCCGCTACCACCTCCGCCGCCACCTCCGCCTCCACCGCCGCCACCAGTACCTCCACTTCCGCCACCACCCCCACCGCCACCCCCACTCCCCCCGCCACCCCCACCGCCTCCTCCACCGCCCCCTCTAGCTCCACCCGCTCCCTTGCCCCCCTTGCCCTTGCCAGCGCGGCGTCTGCCGCTGGGGGCAGACGCCGCGCCGACCGACTCAAAACCAGTGAGGTCGGCCGCAGCGGCAGAGGCGACAGAGGGCAGCAGGGGGGAAGGACCACACCCCTCAAAGATAGGGGTGCGAGGGTCACCCCGAGAGGCCCCTACAGCGACAATACTCTTCTCAGCCGCTAGCAGGGACTCCTCAAGGAGGTCGACAGTGAGAGTGGTGGGACAGACAGAGAGAAACTGGTCCCTAACGACACGAAGGGACTCAGGGAGACGGGTGACGAGAAAGTAGAGAGTGATGTACATGGGAGGAGGGTTCGCAGCGCGGAACTCAGCAGGAAGGGCAGCGCGGTAGCGGGTGTCACTAGCACGGAGGTGGGTAACGAGGTCAGCGACAGTGGGAAAGGAAGCGAGGTCAGGGAAGAGAAACGGTAGCATGAGGCGGCTAAGGGTAGCGGAGGAAGGGGAGGAGTAGCGTGCAACTACAGCGTCGTACAAGGCCTGAGCGGTCTTGCACTGACTAAAGTGGGCACGCTCAGAGGAAGGGAGGTGGCGACGCACAGCAAGACGTGCAGCAGCATCGCGGGTCGCCCACTTGGAGCGAACGGCAGAGTCAGCATCAGCAGGTGGGGCAGGGACAGCGCCAGAGACAAAGTCAAAGAGAGAGACCTCATCTATCGCATCACACAGTAAGTACAGCTGCAGGTCTTCAATCCAGACGGCAAAGTCAATGGCCCTCCCCTCAGCGTCAAAGGTAAGAACATTGGGGGTGGCCATGACAGCAGCTGAAAATCTCACCGGGCTGGGAGAGGCGGGTAGGTCAGCAGCAGAGGAACAGCAGCACGGCTCCGCAGGCGGCTCGGGCGGCGCGGGCGGCTCGGCGGCGGCTCGGGCGGCGGCTCGGTGGCGGTTCGGCGGCGGCTCGGCGGCGGCTCGGCGGCGGCTCAGGCGGCGGCGGCTCGGCGGCGGCTCGGCTGCTGCTGGGCGGCGCGGGCGGCTCGGGCGTCACGGGCGGCTCGGCGGCGGCTCTGGCGGCTCGGCGGCGGCTCGGGCGGCGGCTCGGCGGCGGCTCGGCGACGGCTCGGCGGCGGCTCGGCGGCGGCTCAGGCGGCGGCGGTTGCTGCTGGGCGGATCGGCGGGGCCGCGTAGCAGAGTGGCGGCGGGGCCGCGACCGAAGAGAGCGGCGGGGCCGCGTAGCAGAGGGCGGCGGGGCCACGTAGCAGAGGGCGGCGGGGCCGCGTAGCAGAGGGCGGCGGGGCCGCGTAGCAGAGGGCGGCAGGGCCGCGACCGAAGAGAGCGGCGGGGCCGCGTAGCAGGGGGCGGCGGGGCCGCGTAGCAGAGGGCGGCGAGGCCGCGTAGCAGAGGGCGGCGGGGCCGCGATCGAAGGGCGGCGGGGCCGCGTAGCAGAGGGCGGCGGGGCCGCGTAGTAGAGGGCGGCGGGGCCGCTTGGCAAAGGGCGGCGGGGCCGCGATCGAAGGGCGGCGGGGCCGCGTAGCAGAGGGCGGCGGGGCCGCGTAGCAGAGGGCGGCGGGGCCGCGTAGCAGAGGGCGGCGGGGCCGCGAGGCAGAGGGCGGCGGGGCCGCGTAGCCGAGGGCTGCGGGGCCGCGATCGAAGGGCGGCGGCGGGGCCGCGTAGCAGAGGGCGGCGGGGCCGCGATCGAAGGGCGGCGGGGCCGCTAGGGAAGGGCGGCGGAGCCGCAAGGGGAAGGGCGGCGCAACGGTCCGCTAGGGGCGACACGACGGGTCGCTAAAAAAAAAACGCGCCTCGGGGCGCGGTTCGGTGGGCCCTAGAAGCAGTCCCTAGGAGGGAACCTGCTCTGATTCCATGTGGAAACAAAGAACGAGAATGGAATGACTATGAACGAAGTGAGTACAAATAGGAAACCCTAATTGGGTTGTACCCCCTATGGGATACCCCACTATAGCCTACAGAAACAAGTAAGCTATAAGTTCTGACACGCTAGGCCCTTGTTCTTTTTATTTTGCACACGCTAGGCCCTTGTTCTTTTTATTTTGCACACGCTAGGCCCTTGTTCTTTTTATTTTGCACACGCTAGGCCTTTGTTCCTTTTATTTTGCATACGCTAGGCCCTTGTTCTTGATTTTTTGCACACGCTAGGCCCTTGTTCTTGCAATTTTGCACACGCTAGGCCCTTGTTCTTTCAATTCTGCACACCCTAGGCCCTTGTTCTTTTTATTTTGCACACGCTAGGCCCTTGTTCTTTTTATTTTGCACACGCTAGGCCTTTGTTCTTTTTATTTTGTATACGCTATGCCCTTGTTCTTTTTATTTTGCATACGCTAGGCCCTTGTTCTTTTTATTTTGCACACGCTAGGCCCTTGTTCTTGCAATTTTGCACACGCTAGGCCCTTGTTCTTTTTATTTTGCACACGCTAGGCCTTTGTTCTTTTTATTTTGTATATGCTATGCCCTTGTTCTTTTTATTTTGCATACGCTAGGCCCTTGTTCTTTTTATTTTGCACAACCTAGGCCCTTGTTCTTGCAATTTTGCACACGCTAGGCCCTTGTTCTTTCAATTTTGCACACGCTAGGCCCTTGTTCTTTTTATTTTGCACACGCTAGGCCCTTGTTCTTATTATTTTGCACACGCTAGGCCCTTGTTCTTGCTATTTTGCACACGCTATGCTCTTGTTCTTTTTATTTTGCACACGCTAGGCCCTTGTTCTTGCAATTTTGCACATGCTAGACCCTTGTTCTTTTTATTTTGCACACGCTAGGCCCTTATTCTTTTTATTTTGCACACGCTAGGCCCTTGTTCTTGCTATTTTGCACACACTATGCCCTTGTTCTTTTTATTTTGCACACGTTAGGCCCTTGTTCTTTTTATTTTGCACACGCTAGGCCCTTGTTCTTTTTATTTTGCATACGCTAGGCCCTTGTTCTTTTTATTTTGCATACGCTAGGCCCTTGTTTTTTTTATTTTGCACACGCTAGGCCTTTGTTCTGCAATTTTGCACACGCAATTTTGCACACGCTAGGCCCTTGTTCTTTTTATTTTGCACACGCTAGGCCCTTGTTCTTTTTATTTTACACACGCAAGGCCCTTGTTCTTGCTATATTGCACACGCTATGCCCTTGTTCTTTTTATTCTGCACACGCTAGGCCCTTGTTCTTGCAATTTTGCACATGCTAGACCCTTGTTCTTTTTTTTTTGCACACACTATGCCCTTGTTCTTTTTATTTTGCACACGCTAGGCCCTTGTTCTTTTTATTTTGCACACGCTAGGCCCGTGTTCTTTTTTGTTTGCACACGCTAGGCCCTTGTTCTGCAATTTTGCACACGCTACGCCCTTGTTCTTTCAATTTTGCACACGCTAGGCCCTTGTTCTTTTTATTTTGCACACGCTAGGCCCTTGTTCTTTTTATTTTGCACACGCTAGGCCCTTGTTCTTGCTATTTTGCACACGCTATGCCCTTGTTCTTTTTATTCTGCACACGCTAGGCCCTTGTTCTTGCAATTTTGCACATGCTAGACCCTTGTTCTTTTTATTTTGCACACACTTGTTGACCACTATTGGGATCTAGAAACTCTTAAGCACACCTTTTATACACTCTAGGTAGTCCCCACGGGGTCACCTCCAAGGGTCCTCGGGTGCCTGGCAACGCCAGCCCCTAACCAAGGGTCCGTGTTTGTAGAGGGATTTTCCTTAGTGTAAAAACGGTCGTGTGCACCAAGAGCATTCCCAAGCTCAATTGCGCAGCGTTGACGAACGATATGTGCGTGTGCAGAAAAGCTCCTCGCGTCAATACGTCGACAGAGCAGTTTTCATTTACCAAAGGATTGATTACAACTTCGCACAAGCATGCAAATATAGTTCGCCTAACACACATGCAAAGGAAAATAGCAAACGGTTGATTAACTGCATTTCTAGGACTTCGCCTTGCTGTCTCGAAAAACGGTTGCCAAACTTCTGCTCCATTTGGCTTGATCCGAGTCCTTGAAATAACTGTCGTCAAGTTACATGTCTGCCAATTGCCCCTGCTGACTCCTATCGCGAACGTTCATGTACGCACAAGTAGAATCATGAACGCTCGTGTGGGAATTCCCGTTTTCCCACTGTTTACAGTTGTAAAACGGATATTTCCGTTTTGTACCTGTAATTCGAACTGTTCTGTTAGGCGCGCAGCTTTCACGCGAAAGTTCTATGTGCCACGTCACAAAAAGACACGCTCGAGATTCAGTTTTACAACTGAAATCTCGAGTGAATCCCGAGAACCTCTCGGGATCCCGCAGCACCCTCCGAAACACGCGCGCACCCCTCAGGTGCGCAATCATGCACGATCGATATTTCGGTCGTGCTGTACAGCGCACAAATGTGCGTTGTCCTGTTGCGATCATTGGCCTTGTGCCCTCGTGCAACAGTGCCCAGCCACACGCGTGGGCCCTCAGGACCCACGCGCGAGATCTGGACCCACACGCGCGGTCCAGATTCTCGCGCCCTTAACAACCTTGACCAGCGCTAAAATATCTCCCTGCAAAAACACTCGCCATGCACCATGAACACTCATGAACAATATACGAAAACTCATGAAAGAAACATGAACGGAACATAAACAGTCATGAACGAACATGAGCGCTCATGAAGCTTGCACGAACAACACGCGAACAGACATGAACGCGCGAAGGCTCATGAAAGCACATGATCACTCGGAACTTCACGCACATTCATGACACGACACGAACAACACGAAACACACACGAACAATCATGAAAACGCATGAATGCAACCTCATACAAAAATGCACATAACTCATGAACCGTTAAGGCGATTCATAAACCGTAAACGCACAAATGTAAAGCACACAAATGCGCTCCTCACACTTCACAAATTACCTTAAAACAAAAACTCTCATTTTCCTTAATCGTCGGCAAATAGGCGGTAGGTTGACGTGCAAACCACATTTTGCACTCAACAAACTCCCCCTCAACCTGCCGGCTATTCGAACCCACAACCGCCATTAGTGGATCTGATAATTCCCTTCACAGCTTCCACAATTGGCGTAGGAGCCAAACCATCCTTGTCAAACTGCTCCTCCTCAACTGGCTCCACCTCGTTGCCGATCCCAACTCCAGTTTTCGGGAAGGCACTCCTATGCTCCCCCACGATTCCAGATTCCCCCGAACTCAGCTTCACCTTGGGTTCTTCGTTCACCTTAATCCCATCAGCTGCAAAGCTTGCATAGTTCGGCATCATTCCCTTCTCCTTAGCAGCTTCAACCTTCGGTTGCACCACGACACAAAGCTTCTGCTGCTCATGAGTGTCACCCTTGTACACTCCCTTCTCCGTATCCGCAGCAGCAACAACGCACTTACTCCCCTTGGATTCTACACTTCCCCTGAAGCACTTGCAACACACTCTCCTTTGCAACCACAGCTCTCATTCTCCTTTTCAGGCGCCATCTTACTCCATAGCACCACCGGCACATGCCATAACTCGTCATGCAGGTCCTTGTCTTCATTCAAGTCCCACAACACTCGATTACCGAGACTCCCCTTGAACGTTTCAGCTCCATTGGTTACCGTGCACACACCTGCAAGTCCCATTTTCCTTAGGGAGATTAGGTTTCCCTTCAACTCCGGCACCAAGAGCACGTCCTCCAAAATTATCGGCTTCCCGTCAGCTCCCTTGAAGGCTGCCTTGCCGACTCCAATCACCTTCATTTTGTGGCCGCATCCTGAGTTCATTTCAGTGATGTTCGTCTTCCCAACCTTGTCCAGCAGGTCCGCCCTCGGGGTCATTTGATGAGCAGCTCCGGAGTCAAGAATCCACGTGTTGAGAGGATGAGACACTGCTCCCTCCTTGGCAGTTGCACTCTCACTCCCCTCGTTCCCTTGCACATGGAAGAACTGTCCAGGAGCACGCTCATAACCGTCTTCCCGTTCATTTGCGGTCTCTGCTACATAACCAACGCCATGAGGTTGGTTCTTCTCGCCATCCTCATGCTCGGGAGTCCACCACTTGGGCCGCTTCCAGCACTTCACCCAAGTATGTCCCGGCTTCTTGCAATACCAGCAGGTGCCCTTGAATCCGCGGTAGCCACTCTCGTCATTCTCGTTAGTAGCCTCTTCTTCATCATCACTCCTGCTGCTCGGCTTCTTGTTGTCTCGTCCGCTTCCATGATGTCTTCGTTCACCACGTCCCCGGTCATTCCCCTTGCGCCATCTACTGCCTTGCATGCCATAGCCGCCATCGCCGTCTTGGTTGTAGTTCAGCTGCCTCCTCCTGAAGTCCTCCTCCAAGACCTTGGTTCGCACCCACTCAAGGGTCCACAACTTCTCATTCTGAGGAAGGCTTAGGCCACTCGTGAATTGCAGCCATGACTCGGGCAGCAGTGATAGCATTCGTAGACACTTTGTTTGCTCCGGGTAGGTGATGCCCGCAATCTGCAATTTCGCGTACAGCTCCCGCATCTTGTCGAGAACCGGTTGAATCGGCTCCCCCTCACTCAGGCGCAATGCCGCCAACTCACGCTCCAGCATGAGCGTTGCAACCACCGAGGTTGGCGCGTACAGCTTCTTTAACACCTTCCAAGCTCGTGGTCCACAATCCTCCATTTCCAGCAGATGCATCACGTGCGATCTCTGGTTCAGCTCCAAACTTTGCGATAGAAGGTAGTAGCCGGCGGTAGAGCGCTCATCCCACTCCTCTTGCAGGTTAGCGTCGTCCGGCCTCTTCTCCTCGCCCGTCATCAGCTTCAATTAGCCGACTTACCGAAAATACAGCTGCATTTTCCACGCCCAATCGTCGTAGTTGTTGCCGTTGAACTTGTCGACGACGAAGTTCTTCAACACCTCCTTCAATAGGGAGCCCTGGCCGACCCGCATTTTCCTTGGTGCTGAGTCACCAGCTTCCTTGACTCCACTATCAGCTCGTGCAAGAGAACCTTCGTTTCCGCTCGACTCCATGTTGTTCTAACGGCGAGACGTCCAATCCTCAGCTCTGATACCACTTGTTGACCACTATTGGGATCTAGAAACTCTTAAGCACACCTTTTATACACTCTAGGTAGTCCCCACATGATCACTCGGAACTTCAAGCACATTCATGACACGACACGAACAACACGAAACACACACGAACAATCATGAAAACGCATGAATGCAACCTCATACAAAAATGCACATAACTCATGAACCGTTAAGGCGATTCATAAACCGTAAACGCACAAATGTAAAGCACACAAATGCGCTCCTCACACTTCACAAATTACCTTAAAACAAAAACTCTCATTTTCCTTAATCGTCGGCGAATAGGCGGTAGGTTGACGTGCAAACCACATTTTGCACTCAACAACACTATGCCCTTGTTCTTTTTATTTTGCACACGCTAGGCCCTTGTTCTTTTTATTTTGCACACGTTGGGCCCTTGTTCTTTTTATTTTGCACACGCTAGGCCCTTGTTCTTTTTATTTTGCATACGCTAGGCCCTTGTTCTTTTTATTTTGCATACGCTAGGCCCTTGTTTTTTTTATTTTGCACACGCTAGGCCCTTGTTCTGCAATTTTGCACATGCTACGCCCTTGTTCTTTCAATTTTGCACACGCTAGGCCCTTGTTCTTTTTATTTTGCACACGCTAGGCCCTTGTTCTTTTTTTTTTGCACACGCTAGGCCCTTGTTCTTGCTATTTTGCACACGCTATGCCCTTGTTCTTTTTATTCTGCACACGCTAGGCCCTTGTTCTTGCAATTTTGCACATGCTAGACCCTTGTTCTTTTTATTTTGCACATACTATGCCCTTGTTCCTTTTATTTTGCACAGGCTAGGCCCTTGTTCTTTTTATTTTCCACACGTTAGGCCCTTGTTCTTTTTATTTTGCACACGATAGGCCCTTGTTCTTTTTATTTTGCATACGCTAGGCCCTTGTTCTTTTTATTTTGCATACGCTAGGCCCTTGTTTTTTTAATTTTGCACACGCTAGGCCCTTGTTCTGCAATTTTGCACACGCTACGCCCATGTGCGTTCAATTTTGCACACGCTAGGCCCTTGTTCTTTTTATTTTGCACACGCTAGGCCCTTGTTTTTTTATTTTGCACACGCTAGGCCCTTGTTCTTGCTATTTTGCACATGCTAGACCCTTATTCTTTTTATTTTGCACACACTATGCCCTTGTTCTTTTTATTTTGCACACGCTAGGCCCTTGTTCTTTTTATTTTGCACACGCTAGGCCCTTGTTCTTTTTTGTTTGCACACGCTAGGCCCTTGTTCTTTTTATTTTGCATATGCTAGGCCCTTGTTCTTTTTATTTTGCATACGCTAGGCCCTTGTTCTTGCTATTTTTCACACGCTATGCTCTTGTTCTTTTTATTTTGCACACGCTAGGCCCTTGTTCTTGCAATTTTGCACATGCTAGACCCTTGTTCTTTTTATTTTGCACACGCTAGGCCTTGATTCTTTTTATTTTGCACACGCTAGGCCCTTGTTCTTGCTATTTTGCACACACTTTGCCGTTGTTCTTTTTATTTTGCACACGCTAGGCCCTTGTTCTTTTTATTTTGCACACGTTAGGCCCTTCTTCTTTTTATTTTGCACACGCTAGGCCCTTGTTCTTTTTATTTTGCATACGCTAGGCCCTTGTTCTTTTTATTTTGCACACACTATGCCCTTGTTCTTTTTAATTTGCACACGCTAGGCCCTTGTTCTTTTTGTTTTGCACACGCTAGGCCCTTGTTCTTTTTTGTTTGCACACGCTAGGCCTTTGTTCTTTTTATTTTGCATACGCTAGGCCCTTGTTCTTTTTATTTTGCACACGCTAGGCCCTTGTTCTTGCAATTTTGCACACGCTAGACCCTTGTTCTTTCAATTTTGCAAACGCTAGGCCCTTCTTCTTTTTATTGTGCACACGCTAGGCCCTTGTTCTTTTTAATTTGCACACGTTAGGCTCTTGTTCTTGCTATTTTGCACACGCTATGCCCTTGTTCTTTTTATTTTGCACATGCTAGGCCCTTGTTCTTGCAATTTTGCACATGCTAGACCCTTGTTCTTCTTATTTTGCACACGATAGGCACTTCTTTTTGCTATTTCGCGAACGCTAGGCCCTTGTTCTTTCAATTTTGCACACGCTAGGCCCTTGTTCTTTTTATTTTGCACACGCTAGGCCCTTGTTCTCGCAATTTTGCACATGCTAGACCCTTGTTCTTTTTATTTTGCGCACGCTAGGCCCTTGTTCTTTTTATTTTGCACACGCTAGGCCCTTGTTCTTGCTATTTTGCACACACTATGCCCTTGTTCTTTTTATTTTGCACACGCTAGGCCCTTGTTCTTTTTATTTTGCACATGTTAGGCCCTTGTGTCAGAATATTATCTTATTGTTCTAGCCTGTAGTGGGGTGCTCTATAGCGAGTACAACCCTTCTAGGGTTTGCTATTTGTATCCTCATTCTTGCTAGTTCAATCCTCTTTCTTCCTTCTAACTTTTGACACCTTGTTCTTTTTATTTTGCACACGCTAGGCCCTTGTTCTTTTTATTTTGCATACGCTAGGCCCTTGTTATTTTTATTTTGCATACGCTAGGCCCTTGTTCTTTTTATTTTGCACACGCTAGGCCCTTGTTTTTGCAATTTTGCACACGCTAGGCCCTTGTTCTTTCAATTTTGCACACGCTAGGCCCTTGTTCTTTTTATTTTGCACACGCTAGGCCCTTGTTCTTTTTGTTTTGCACACGCTAGGCCCTTGTTCTTTTTTGTTTGCACACGCTAGGCCCTTGTTCTTTTTATTTTGCATACGCTAGGCCCTTGTTCTTTTTATTTTGCACACGCTAGGCCCTTGTTCTTGCAATTTTGCACACGCTAGACCCTTGTTCTTTCAATTTTGCAAACGCTAGGCCCTTCTTCTTTTTATTGTGCACACGCTAGGCCCTTGTTCTTTTTAATTTGCACACGCTAGGCTCTTGTTCTTGCTATTTTGCACACGCTATGCCCTTGTTCTTTTTATTTTGCACATGCTAGGCCCTTGTTCTTGCAATTTTGCACATGCTAGACCCTTGTTCTTCTTATTTTGCACACGATAGGCACTTCTTTTTGCTATTTCGCGAACGCTAGGCCCTTGTTCTTTCAATTTTGCACACGCTAGGCCCTTGTTCTTTTTATTTTGCACACGCTAGGCCCTTGTTCTTGCAATTTTGCACACGCTAGGCTCTTGTTCTTGCTATTTTGCACACGCTATGCCCTTGTTCTTTTTATTTTGCACACGCTAGGCCCTTGTTCTTTCAATTTTGCACATGCTAGACCCTTGTTCTTTTTATTTTGCACACGCTAGGCCCTTGTTCTTTTTATTTTGCACACGCTAGGCCCTTGTTCTTTTTATTTTGCACACACTATGCCCTTGTTCTTTTTAATTTGCACACGCTAGGCCCTTGTTCTTTTTGTTTTGCACACGCTAGGCCCTTGTTCTTTTTTGTTTGCACACGCTAGGCCCTTGTTCTTTTTATTTTGCATACGCTAGGCCCTTGTTCTTTTTATTTTGCACACGGTAGGCCCTTGTTCTTGCAATTTTGCACACGCTAGACCCTTGTTCTTTCAATTTTGCAAACGCTAGGCCCTTCTTCTTTTTATTGTGCACACGCTAGGCCCTTGTTTTTTTTAATTTGCACACGCTAGGCTCTTGTTCTTGCTATTTTGCACACGCTATGCCCTTGTTCTTTTTATTTTGCACATGCTAGGCCCTTGTTCTTGCAATTTTGCACATGCTAGACCCTTGTTCTTCTTATTTTGCACACGATAGGCCCTTCTTTTTGCTATAACGCGAACGCTAGGCCCTTGTTCTTTCAATTTTGCACACGCTAGGCCCTTGTTCTTTTTATTTTGCACACGCTAGGCCCTTGTTCTTGCAATTTTGCACACGCTAGGCTCTTGTTCTTGCTATTTTGCACACGCTATGCCCTTGTTCTTTTTATTTTGCACACGCTAGGCCCTTGTTCTTGCAATTTTGCACATGCTAGACCCTTGTTCTTTTTATTTTGCGCACGCTAGGCCCTTGTTCTTTTTAATTTGCACACGCTAGGCCCTTGTTCTTGCTATTTTGCACACACTATGCCCTTGTTCTTTTTATTTTGCACACGCTAGGCCCTTGTTCTTTTTATTTTGCACATGTTAGGCCCTTGTGTCAGAATATTATCTTATTGTTCTAGCCTGTAGTGGGGTGCTCTATAGCGAGTACAACCCTTCTAGGGTTTGCTATTTGTATCCTCATTCTTGCTAGTTCAATCCTCTTTCTTCCTTCTAACTTTTGACACCTTGTTCTTTTTATTTTGCACACGCTAGGCCCTTGTTCTTTTTATTTTGCATACGCTAGGCCCTTGTTATTTTTATTTTGCATACGCTAGGCCCTTGTTCTTTTTATTTTGCACACGCTAGGCCCTTGTTTTTGCAATTTTGCACACGCTAGGCCCTTGTTCTTTCAATTTTGCACACGCTAGGACCTTGTTCTTTTTATTTTGCACACGCTAGGCCCTTGTTCTTTTTATTTTGCACATACTAGGCCCTTGTTCTTTTTAATTTGCATACGCTAGGCTCTTGTTCTTGCTATTTTGCACACGCTATGCCCTTGTTCTTTTTATTTTGCACACGCTAGGCCCTTGTTCTTGCAATTTTGCACATGCTAGACCCTTGTTCTTCTTATTTTGCACACGATAGGCCCTTCTTTTTGCTATTTCGCGAACGCTAGGCCCTTGTTCTTTCAATTTTGCACACGCTAGGCCCTTGTTCTTTTTATTTTGCACACGCTAGGCCCTTGTTCTTTTTATTTTGCACACGCTAGGCTCTTGATCTTGCTATTTTGCACACGCTATGCCCATGTTCTTTTTATTTTGCACACGCTAGGCCCTTGTTCTTGCAATTTTGCACATGCTAGACCCTTGTTATTTTTATTTTGCGCACGCTAGGCCCTTGTTCTTTTTATTTTGCACACACTAGGCCCTTGTTCTTGCTATTTTGCACACACTATGCCCTTGTTCTTTTTATTTTGCACACGTTAGGCCCTTGTTCTTTTTATTTTGCACATGTTAGGCCCTTGTTCTTTTTATTTTGCACACGCTAGGCCCTTGTTCTTTTTATTTTGCATACGCTAGGCCCTTGTTATTTTTATTTTGCATACGCTAGGCCCTTGTTCTTTTAATTTTGCACACGCTAGGCCCTTGTTTTTGCAATTTTGCACACGCTAGGCCCTTGTTCTTTCAATTTTGCACACGCTAGGCCCTTGTTCTTTTTATTTTGCACACGCTAGGCCCTTGTTCTTGCAATTTTGCACACGCTAGGCTCTTGTTCTTGCTATTTTGCACACGCTATGCCCTTGTTCTTTTTATTTTGCACACGCTAGGCCCTTGTTCTTTCAATTTTGCACATGCTAGACCCTTGTTCTTTTTATTTTGCACACGCTAGGCCCTTGTTCTTTTTATTTTGCACACGCTAGGCCCTTGTTCTTTTTATTTTGCACACACTATGCCCTTGTTCTTTTTAATTTGCACACGCTAGGCCCTTGTTCTTTTTGTTTTGCACACGCTAGGCCCTTGTTCTTTTTTGTTTGCACACGCTAGGCCCTTGTTCTTTTTATTTTGCATACGCTAGGCCCTTGTTCTTTTTATTTTGCACACGCTAGGCCCTTGTTCTTGCAATTTTGCACACGCTAGACCCTTGTTCTTTCAATTTTGCAAACGCTAGGCCCTTCTTCTTTTTATTGTGCACACGCTAGGCCCTTGTTTTTTTTAATTTGCACACGCTAGGCTCTTGTTCTTGCTATTTTGCACACGCTATGCCCTTGTTCTTTTTATTTTGCACATGCTAGGCCCTTGTTCTTGCAATTTTGCACATGCTAGACCCTTGTTCTTCTTATTTTGCACACGATAGGCCCTTCTTTTTGCTATTTCGCGAACGCTAGGCCCTTGTTCTTTCAATTTTGCACACGCTAGGCCCTTGTTCTTTTTATTTTGCACACGCTAGGCCCTTGTTCTTGCAATTTTGCACACGCTAGGCTCTTGTTCTTGCTATTTTGCATACGCTATACCCTTGTTCTTTTTATTTTGCACATGCTAGGCCCTTGTTCTTGCAATTTTGCACATGCTAGACCCTTGTTCTTTTTATTTTGCGCACGCTAGGCCCTTGTTCTTTTTATTTTGCACACGCTAGGCCCTTGTTCTTGCTATTTTGCACACACTATGCCCTTGTTCTTTTTATTTTGCACACGCTAGGCCCTTGTTCTTTTTATTTTGCACATGTTAGGCCCTTGTGTCAGAATATTATCTTATTGTTCTAGCCTGTAGTGGGGTGCTCTATAGCGAGTACAACCCTTCTAGGGTTTGCTATTTGTATCCTCATTCTTGCTAGTTCAATCCTCTTTCTTCCTTCTAACTTTTGACACCTTGTTCTTTTTATTTTGCACACGCTAGGCCCTTGTTCTTTTTATTTTGCATACGCTAGGCCCTTGTTATTTTTATTTTGCATACGCTAGGCCCTTGTTCTTTTTATTTTGCACACGCTAGGCCCTTGTTTTTGCAATTTTGCACACGCTAGGCCCTTGTTCTTTCAATTTTGCACACGCTAGGCCCTTGTTCTTTTTATTTTGCACACGCTAGGCCCTTGTTCTTTTTATTTTGCACATACTAGGCCCTTGTTCTTTTTAATTTGCAGACGCTAGGCTCTTGTTCTTGCTATTTTGCACACGCTATGCCCTTGTTCTTTTTATTTTGCACACGCTAGGCCCTTGTTCTTGCAATTTTGCACATGCTAGACCCTTGTTCTTCTTATTTTGCACACGATAGGCCCTTCTTTTTGCTATTTCGCGAACGCTAGGCCCTTGTTCTTTCAATTTTGCACACGCTAGGCCCTTGTTCTTTTTATTTTGCACACGCTAGGCCCTTGTTCTTTTTATTTTGCACACGCTAGGCTCTTGTTCTTGCTATTTTGCACACGCTATGCCCATGTTCTTTTTATTTTGCACACGCTAGGCCCTTGTTCTTGCAATTTTGCACATGCTAGACCCTTGTTATTTTTATTTTGCGCACGCTAGGCCCTTGTTCTTTTTATTTTGCACACACTAGGCCCTTGTTCTTGCTATTTTGCACACACTATGCCCTTGTTCTTTTTATTTTGCACACGCTAGGCCCTTGTTCTTTTTATTTTGCACATGTTAGGCCCTTGTGTCAGAATATTATCTTATTGTTCTAGCCTGTAGTGGGGTGCTCTATAGCGAGTACAACCCTTCTAGGGTTTGCTATTTGTATCCTCATTCTTGCTAGTTCAATCCTCTTTCTTCCTTCTAACTTTTGACACCTTGTTCTTTTTATTTTGCACACGCTAGGCCCTTGTTCTTTTTATTTTGCATACGCTAGGCCCTTGTTATTTTTATTTTGCATACGCTAGGCCCTTGTTCTTTTTATTTTGCACACGCTAGGCCCTTGTTTTTGCAATTTTGCACACGCTAGGCCCTTGTTCTTTCAATTTTGCACACGCTAGGCCCTTGTTCTTTTTATTTTGCACACGCTAGGCCCTTGTTCTTTTTATTTTGCACATACTAGGCCCTTGTTCTTTTTAATTTGCAGACGCTAGGCTCTTGTTCTTGCTATTTTGCACACGCTATGCCCTTGTTCTTTTTATTTTGCACACGCTAGGCCCTTGTTCTTGCAATTTTGCACATGCTAGACCCTTGTTCTTCTTATTTTGCACACGATAGGCCCTTCTTTTTGCTATTTCGCGAACGCTAGGCCCTTGTTCTTTCAATTTTGCACACGCTAGGCCCTTGTTCTTTTTATTTTGCACACGCTAGGCCCTTGTTCTTTTTATTTTGCACACGCTAGGCTCTTGTTCTTGCTATTTTGCACACGCTATGCCCATGTTCTTTTTATTTTGCACACGCTAGGCCCTTGTTCTTGCAATTTTGCACATGCTAGACCCTTGTTATTTTTATTTTGCGCACGCTAGGCCCTTGTTCTTTTTATTTTGCACACACTAGGCCCTTGTTCTTGCTATTTTGCACACACTATGCCCTTGTTCTTTTTATTTTGCACACGTTAGGCCCTTGTTCTTTTTATTTTGCACATGTTAGGCCCTTGTTCTTTTTATTTTGCACACGCTAGGCCCTTGTTCTTTTTATTTTGCATACGCTAGGCCCTTGTTATTTTTATTTTGCATACGCTAGGCCCTTGTTCTTTTAATTTTGCACACGCTAGGCCCTTGTTTTTGCAATTTTGCACACGCTAGGCCCTTGTTCTTTCAATTTTGCACACGCTAGGCCCTTGTTCTTTTTATTTTGCACACGCTAGGCCCTTGTTTTTTTTATTTTACACACGCTAGGCCCTTGTTTCCTTGCTATTTTGCACACGCTATGCCCTTGTTCTTTTTATTTTGCACACGCTAGGCCCTTGTTCTTTTTATTTTGCACACGCTAGGCCCTTGTTCTTGCAATTTTGCACATGCTAGACCCTTGTTCATTTTATTTTCCACAAGCTAGGCCCTTGTTCTTTTTATTTTGCACACGCTAGGCCCTTGTTCTTTTTATTTTGCACACGCTAGGCCCTTGTTCTTTTTATTTTGCATACGCTAGGCCCTTGTTCTTTTTATTTTGCATACGCTAGGCCCTTGTTCTTTTTATTTTGCACACGCTAGGCCCTTTGTTTTTGCAATTTTGCACACGCTAGGCCCTTGTTCTTTCAATTTTGCACACGCTAGGCCCTTGTTCTTTTTATTTTGCACACGCTAGGCCCTTTGTTTTTGCAATTTTGCACAAGCTAGGCCCTTGTTCTTTCAATTTTGCACACGCTAGGCCCTTGTTCTTTTTATTTTGCACACGCTAGGCCCTTGTTCTTTTTTTTTTGCACACGCTAGGCCCTTGTTCTTGCTATTTTGCACACGCTATGCCCTTGTTCTTTTTTATTTTGCACACGCTAGGCCCTTGTTCTTGCAATTTTGCACATGCTAGGCCCTTGTTGTTTTTATTTTGCATACGATAGGCCCTGGTTCTTTCTATTTTGCATACGCTAGGCCCTTGTTCTTTTTATTTTGCACACGCTAGGCCCTTGTTCTTTTTATTTTGCACACACTATGCCCTTGTTCTTTTGATTTTGCACACACTAGGCCCTTGTTCTTTTTATTTTGCACACGCTAGGCTCTTGTTCTTTTTATTTTGCACACGCTAGGCCCTTGTTCTTTTTATTTTGCATATGCTAGGCCCTTGTTCTTTTTATTTTGCATACGCTAGGCCCTTGTTATTTTTATTTTGCACACGCTAGGCCCTTGTTCTTTCAATTTTGCACACGCTAGGCCCTTGTTCTTTTTATTTTGCACACGATAGGCCCTTGTTCTTTTTATTTTGCACACGCTAGGCCCTTGTTCTTGCTATTTTGCATACGCTATGCCCTTCTTCTTTTTATTTTGCACACGCTAGGCCCTTGTTCTTGCAATTTTGCACATGCTAGACCCTTGTTCTTTTTATTTTGCACACGCTAGGCCCTTGTTCTTTATATTTTGCACACGCTAGGCCCTTGTTGTTTTTACTTTGCATACGCTAGGCCCTGGTTCTTTCTATTTTGCATACGCTAGGCCCTTGTTCTTTTTATTTTGCACACGCTAGGCCCTTGTTCTTTTTATTTTGCACACACTATGCCCTTGTTCTTTTGATTTTGCACACACTAGGCCCTTGTTCTTTTTATTTTGCACACGCTAGGCCCTTGTTCTTTTTATTTTGCACACGCTAGGCCCTTGTTCTTTTTATTTTGCATATGCTAGGCCCTTGTTCTTTTTATTTTGCCTACGCTAGGCCCTTGTTTATTTTATTTTGTACACGCTAGGAACTTGTTCTTTTTATTTTGCACACGCTAGGCCCTTGTTCTTTTTATTTTGCACACACTATGCCCTTGTTCTTTTTATTTTGCATACGCTAGGCCCTTGTTCTTTTTTTTTTTGCATACGCTAGGCCCTTGATCTTTTCATTTTGTACACGCTAGGAACTTGTTCTTTTTATTTTGCACATGCTAGGCCCTTGTTCTTTTTATTTTGCATACGCTAGGCCCTTGTTCTTTTTATTTTGCATACGCTAGGCCCTTGTTCTTTTTATTTTGCACACGCTAGGCCCTTGTTATTTTTATTTTGCACACACTATGCCCTTGTTCTTTTTTTTTTGCATACGCTAGGCCCTTGTTCTTTTTTTTTTGCATACGCTAGGCCCTTATTCCTTTTATTTTGCACACGCTAGGCCCTTGTTCTTTTGATTTTGCACACACTAGGCCCTTGTTCTTTTTATTTTGCACACGCTAGGCCCTTGTTCTTTTTATTTTGCACATGCTAGGCCCTTGTTCTTTTTATTATGCATATGCTAGGCCCTTGTTCTTTTTATTTTGCATACGCTAGGCCCTTGTTCTTTTTATTTTGCACACGCTAGGCCCTTGTTTTTTCAATTTTGCACACGCTAGGCCCTTGTTCTTTTTATTTTGCACACGCTAGGCCCTTGTTCTTTTTATTTTGCACACGCTAGGCCCTTGTTCTTTTTATTTTGCACACGCTAGGCCCTTGTTCTTTTTATTTTGCATACGCTAGGCCCTTGTTCTTTTTATTTTGCACACGCTACGCCCTTGTTCTTTCAATTTTGCACACGCTAGGCCCTTGATCTTTTTATTTTGTACACGCTAGGAACTTGTTCTTTTTATTTTGCACACGCTAGGCCCTTGTTATTTTTATTTTGCATACGCTAGGCCCTTGTTCTTTTTATTTTGCATACGCTAGGCCCTTGTTCTTTTTATTTTGCATACGCTAGGCCCTTGTTCTTTTTATTTTGCACACGCTACGCCCTTGTTCTTTTTATTTTGCACACGCTAGGCCCTTGTTCTTTTTATTTTGCACACGCTAGGCCCTTGTTCTTGCTATTTTGCACACGCTATGCCCTTCTTCTTTTTATTTTGCACACGCTAGGCCCTTGTTCTTGCAATTTTGCACATGCTAGACCCTTGTTCTTTTTATTTTGCACACGCTAGGCCCTTGTTCCTTTTATTTTGCACACGCTAGGCCCTTGTTGTTTTTATTTTGCACACGCTAGGCCCTTGTTCTTTCAATTTTGCACACCCTAGGCCCTTGTTCTTTTCATTTTGCACACGCTATGCCCTTGTTCTTTTTATTTTGCACACGCTAGGCCCTTGTTCTTGCTATTTTGCACACGCTATGCCCTTCTTCTTTTTATTTTGCACATGCTAGGCCCTTGTTCTTGCAATTTTGCACATGCTAGACCCTTGTTCTTTTTATTTTGCACACGCTAGGCCCTTGTTCTTTTTATTTTGCACACCCTAGGCCCTTGTTCTGCAATTTTGCACACGCTACGCCCTTGTTCTTTCAATTTTGCACACGCTAGGCCCTGGTTCTTTTTATTTTGCACACGCTAGGCCCTTGTTCTTTTTATTTTGCACACGCTAGGCATTTGTTCTTGCTATTTTGCACACGCTATGCCCTTCTTCTTTTTATTTTGCACATGCTAGGCCCTTGTTCTTTTTATTTTGCACATGCTAGACCCTTGTTCTTTTTATTTTGCACACGCTAGGCCCTTGTTCTTTTTATTTTGCACACGCTAGGCCCTTGTTCTTTTTATTTTGCATACGCTAGGCCCTTGTTCGTTTTATTTTGCATACGCTAGGCCCTTGTTCTTTTTATTTTGCACACGCTAGGCCCTTGTTCTTTTTATTTTGCACACACTTTGCCCTTGTTCTTTTTATTTTGCACACGCTAGGCCCTTGTTCTTGCAATTTTGCACACGCTAGGCCCTTGTTCTTTCAATTTTGCACACGCTAGACCCTTGTTCTTTTTATTTTGCACACGCTAGGCCCTTGTTCTTTTTATTTTGCACACGCTAGGCTCTTGTTCTTGCTATTTTGCACACGCTATGCCCTTGTTCTTTTTATTTTGCACACGCTAGGCCATTGTTCTTGCAATTTTGCACACGCTAGGCCCTTGTTCTTTTTATTTTGCACACGCTAGGCCTTTGTTCTTTTTATTTTGTATACGCTATGCCCTTGTTCTTTTTATTTTGCACACGCTAGGCCCTTGTTCTTTTTATTTTGCACACGCTAGGCCCTTGTTCTTGCTATTTTGCACACGCTATGCTCTTGTTCTTTTTATTTTGCACACGCTAGGCCCTTGTTCTTTCAATTTTGCACATGCTAGACCCTTGTTCTTTTTATTCTGCACACGCTAGGCCCTTGTTCTTTTTATTTTGCACACGCTAGGCCCTTGTTCTTTTTATTTTGCACACGCTAGGCCCTTGTTCTTTTTATTTTGCACACGCTAGGCCTTTGTTCCTTTTATTTTGCATACGCTAGGCCCTTGTTCTTGATTTTTTGCACACGCTAGGCCCTTGTTCTTGCAATTTTGCACACGCTAGGCCCTTGTTCTTTCAATTCTGCACACCCTAGGCCCTTGTTCTTTTTATTTTGCACACGCTAGGCCCTTGTTCTTTTTATTTTGCACACGCTAGGCCTTTGTTCTTTATATTTTGTATACGCTATGTCAGAACTGTATAGCTTATACTATTGTGTAGGCTATAGTGGGGTATCCCATAGGGGGTACAACCCAATTAGGGTTTCCTATTTGTACTCACTTCTTTCATAGTCATTCCATTCTCGTTCTCTCTTTCACATGGAATCAGAGCAGGTCCCCTACTAGGGACTGTTTCTTGGGCCCACCGAAGCGCGCCCCGAGGCGCGCGTCCTTTTTTTTTTTTTTTTTTTTTTTAGCGACCCGTCGTGTCGCCCTCCCTAGCGGCCTGTCGAGCCGCCCTACCTTGCGGCCCCGCCGCCCTATCGCGCGGCCTCGCCGCCCTAAGTCGCGGCCTGCCCGCCGCCCTACTTCGACGGCCCCGCCGCCCTACGTCGTGGCCCGCCGCCCTACTTCGACGGCCCGCCCGCCGCCCTACGTCGCGGCCCCGCCGCCCTACGTCCCGGCCCGCCCGCCGCCCTACTTCGACGGCCAGCCCGCCGCCCTACGTCGCGGCCCCGCCGCCCTACGTCCCGGCCCGCCCGCCGCCCTACTTCGAAGGCCCGCCCGCCGCCCTACGTCGCGGCCCTGCCGCCCTCAGCTACGCGGCCCCGCCGCCTTCTGCTACGCGGCCCTGCCGCCCTCTGCTACGCGGCCCCGCCGCCCCTCGATCGCGGCCCCGCCGCCCTCTGCTACGCGGCTCCGCCGCCCTCTGCTACGCGGCCCCGCCGCCCTCTACTACGCGGCCCCGCCGCCCTCTCCTACGCGGCACCGCCGCCCTCTGCTCCGCGGCCCCGCCGAGCCGCCCAGCATCAGCCGAGCCGCCCAGCAGCAGCCGAGCCGCCGCCGAGCCGCCGCCGCCTGAGCCGCCGCCCGGGCCGCCGCCGAGCCGCCGCCGCCTGCGCCGCCGAGCCGGAGCCGCCCGAGCCGCCGCCCAGCCGCCCAGCAGCAGCCGAGCCGCCGCCGAGCCGCCGCCGCCCGAGCCGCCGCTGAGCTGCGACCGAGCCGCCGCCCGAGCCGCCCGAACCGCCCGAGCCGCCCGAGCCGCCCGAGCCGCCCGAGCCGCCG
The DNA here is from genome assembly GCA_948144175.1 of Closterium sp. NIES-65. NCBI lineage: Eukaryota > Viridiplantae > Streptophyta > Zygnematophyceae > Desmidiales > Closteriaceae > Closterium > Closterium sp. NIES-65. The sequence goes on from CANXME010000987.1 coordinate 44,168, forward strand.
TGCTGCTGTTCCTGAGCTGTGTTCTTCTGCTGCTGACCTACCCGACTCTCCCAGCCCGGTGAGACTTCCAGCTGCTGCCATGGCCACCCCCAATGTTCTTACTTTTGACGCTGAGGGGAGGGCCATTGACTTTGCCGTCTGGATTGAAGACCTGCAGCTGTACTTACTGTGTGATGCGATAGATGAGGTCTCTCTTTTTGACTTTGTCTCTGGCGCTGTTCCTGCCCCACCTGCTGATGCTGACTCTGCCGTTCGCTCCAAGTGGGCGACCCGCGATGCTGCTGCACGTCTTGCTGTGCGTCGCCACCTCCCTTCCTCTGAGCGTGCCCACTTTAGTCAGTGCAAGACCGCTCAGGCCTTGTACGACGCTGTAGTTGCACGCTACTCCTCCCCTTCCTCCGCTACCCTTAGCCGCCTCATGCTACCGTTTCTCTTCCCTGACCTCGCTTCCTTTCCCACTGTCGCTGACCTCGTTACCCACCTCCGTACTAGTGACACCCGCTACCGCGCTGCCCTTCCTGCTGAGTTCCGCGCTGCGAACCCTCCTCCCATGTACATCACCCTCTACTTTCTCGTCACCCGTCTCCCTGAGTCCCTTCGTGTCGTTAGGGACCAGTTTCTCTCTGTCTGTCCCACCACTCTCACTGTCGACCTCCTTGAGGAGTCCCTGCTAGCGGCTGAGAAGAGTATTGTCGCTGTAGGGGCCTCTCGGGGTGACCCTCGCACCCCCATCTTTGAGGGGTGTGGTCCTTCCCCCCTGCTGCCCTCTGTCGCCTCTGCCGCTGCGGCCGACCTCACTGGTTTTGAGTCGGTCGGCGCGGCGTCTGCCCCCAGCGGCAGACGCCGCTCTGGCAAGAGCAAGGGGGGCAAGGGAGCGGGTGGAGCTCGAGGGGGCGGTGGAGGAGGCGGTGGGGGTGGCGGGGGGAGTGGGGGTGGCGGTGGGGGTGGTGGCGGGAGTGGAGGTACTGGTGGCGGCGGTGGAGGCGGAGGTGGCGGCGGAGGTGGTAGCGGAGGAGGCGGTGGGAGCGGTGGGAGCGACGGTCCTGGTGGGGGAGGTGGCGGTGGAGACGGGGGTGGCGGTGGAGGCGGGGGTGGCGGTGGAGGCGGGGGTCGGAGTGGCTCGTCCCAGCGGAGCAGCTCTGGGGGTGGTCAGCGCCAGCAGCAGCAGCAGCAACAGCAGCAGCCGCAGCAGCAGCCACAGCAGCAGCAGCGCTCTCGCACCGTCCCCGGCCCTCAGCAGCTCCGTGAGTGGTACTTGCAGCGTCAGCGTGGTGGTGCGCTTGGTCCCTGCCCCTACGTTCTTCGCACAGGTGACCGTGCAGGGGAGAGGTGTGGAGGCGCCCACACAGCCCGCCGCTGCTTTGGCCGCCTGACCGACGCCTGGCGTCAGCAGTTTCCGGAGGCCGCTGAGATCCCCCGCTGGGGAGAGCTGTCTAGGGCTGGTGTAGCTATTTATGATCTTGATTTTGATGCTATTCTCTCTGCTATGTATGCTGTGACTGGTAGTGATGAGGATGACTGTTACCGGTGTTTCCCGCCCGACCCGGGCATTGGTACTGCCGCGTCAGGTACTAGTGAGGCTGCTGCTCTAGGTGCCAGTGCGTCTGTGCTCTCAGGTGCTGGTGAGTCTGCCCTCTCAGGTACTGTGTCGGCTTCGGCCTCTCACACCTTCACCCTTGACTCTGGAGCGTCTCGCTCCTTCTTTAGGGACCGCACCACTCTCACGCCGCTGAGTCGGCCAGTTGCGGTGTCCCTGGCTGACCCCTCTGGGGGGCCTGTCCTGTCTCGCTTCTCCACTGTCCTCCCGTGTCCGGCGGCCCCCTCTGGCACCCTGACTGGTCTCTACCTCCCCTCGTTCTCGACGAACTTGGTGAGTGGTGCTGACCTCCAGGATGCGGGTGTCCACCAGTTCACCCCTGCTCGTCAGCGGGTGACCCACTGCACGGAGGCGGATACAGGTCGCCACCTGGCTACGTTTACACGTCGGCCAGGGTCGAGCCTGTACACACTGACCACTGCTTCTCCTCCAGGTGCTGAGTCTGGTAGGGTCCCTTCGTCTGGTCAGGTGTTTGCTGCAGCGTCCAGGTCTGGTCCTGAGTCTGCCCCCTGCTCGTGTCGTCGTCTGTCTCACGAGACCCTCCTCTGGCACCACCGCCTTGGCCACCCCTCTCTGCTTCGGCTCAGAGGCATGGCCTCGCGAGTCCTTGTGTCTGGTCTTCCCCGGTCTCTCCCTCCCCTTCCTCCGGGCCCTGGCCCTACCTGTGTCCCCTGTGTCGAGGGGCGCCAGCGTGCTGCCCCTCACTCCTCCCAGTTTCCTCCGACAGAGGCCCCGTTGCAGACGCTTCACATGGACGTGTGGGGCCCGGCCCGCGTCCGTGGACAGGGTCAGGAGCGCTACTTCTTGCTGGTGGTTGACGACTACTCGCGTTACACCACAGTCTTCCCCTTGCGCAGCAAGGGTGAGGTCACTGCGGTGTTGATCGACTGGATCCGCGCAGCTCGTCTCCAGCTTCGGAGGAGCTTTGGCTCTGACTTCCCTGTTTTGCGTCTGCACTCGGACAGAGGCGGAGAGTTCTCCTCTGGCCTCCTGAGTGCCTACTGTCGTGCACGAGGCATCCGTCAGACCTTCACGCTTCCGGACTCACCACAGCAGAATGGGATTGCTGAGCGCCGCATTGGCATGGTCATGGACGTCGCTCGTACGTCCATGATGCATGCGGCTGCTCCCCATTTTCTGTGGCCGTTTGCGGTCAGGTACGCTGCGCACCAGATCAACCTCCACCCCAGGGTCTCTCGACCGGAGACCTCCCCAGCCCTGCTGTGGACGGGGAAGGTTGGCGATGCGTCGGCGTTCCGGGTCTGGGGATCTCGGGCGTTTGTTCGCGACCTGTCTGCGGACAAGCTGTCCCCTCGTGCTTCTCCCTGCGTCTTCCTGGGGTTCCCCCCCGACGCCCCTGGGTGGCAGTTTTACCACCCCACCTCTCGACGTGTTCTGTCCTCCCAGGACGTCACGTTCGACGAGTCGGTACCCTACTACCGCCTCTTCCCCTACCGCACTCCGTCCCTCCCCCCACCCCCGCTCTTCCTGGTACCAGGTCCCCCCCCGGTAGTCCCCCTCCCCCCTCAGGGTCCTGCCCCTTCAGGTGTGTCCCAGGTAGACGCGGTCGAGCCTGTCGAGGTCACTGGTGACTCTGGTGCTGCTGCGGGAGCTGAGCCTGGGGGTGCGGAGTCTGGGGGTGCTGAGCCTGGGGGTGCTGAGCCTGGGGGTGCTGAGCCTGGGGGTGCTGTGCCTAGGGGTGCTGAGCCTGGGGGTGCTGCGTCTGGGGGTGCTGAGCCTGGAGGTGCCGAGCCTGGGGGTGCTGAGCCTGGGGGTGCTGTGCCTGGGGGTGCTTCGTCTCGCCGGGAGCCACTCTCCCCGCAGGAGCTGCGTGAGTGGTTTGCCAGGCGCTGGAGGTGTGCTGCTGGTGCTGGTGGTTCTTCGGCTGCAGAGGGTACTGCTGCCTCGCGTCCCGCCGGTGCTCGTACTGTGGGTGCTGGAGCTGCTGGGTCTGAGAGTTCTCCTGGAGCTGGTGCTACTGAGGGTGTTGGCGCTGAGCCTGCCGTTGGCGGTCCGACTGACAGTGCTCCTGGTGCTGCTGCTGGAGGTTCTGGAGCTTCTAGTGGTGCTGCTGGAGGTGCTGCTGGAGTGGGTACTCCTGCCGGGGCTGCTGGTACTGTTCCTGCTGTTTCTGGTGTCGCCGCGCGGCCCCGACCTTACTTCGTTCCGCTCCTGCAGCAGGTTCTTGGTCTTCCGCCTCCTCCTCCTCCTCCCTTAGAGGGTCCGCAGCCTGTCCGGTCACAGCCACAGCTACAGCCTGCCTCCCCTTTGCCTGCTCCTTCTCCCTACACTGGTCCGACTGGAGGTCTTACTGAGCGTCGTGAGCCTGCGTCTCGTCCTGTGTCGCCTGTTCGTACTGAGCGCGCTAGTGGTCGCGGGTCGCGTCAGCGTCCTCCTCCTGTCCCTGGCACGCACCGGATGTCACTGCGTCCGTCCACTGCTCCTCTGCGTGCCCCTTTGCCTTCTCCTCCTGCTTCCTCTCTTCCTGCTCTTGCCGACCCGGAGTCGGACTCCCTTCGTGCTGCCAGTCCTACTGTCACGCGTCTCCTTGCTACTGTCGTCACTGACCCTTCCTTCGAGTCGTCTGCTGCGTCTGCCCTTGTCACTGAGCTTGTCGACTTTGCTGCGCGCTGTCGTCTAGACTACGCTGCCCGTCTTGTCACTGAGTCTGAGTCCGCCTGTCCTCCGTCCGTCGGGGGTGAGTGTGCCCTTGGCACGGACGTCCTTGAGGACAGGCAGGAGGAGTTCCAGTGTCTGGCCGCCGCTTCACCTCGTCTCGCGTCTGTACTGCTAGCCCCTGAGGGAGACCCGGATGCACCAGACATCCCGACTCCGCGCTCTTACGCGGAGGCGATAGAGGGTCCCTACTCCTCTCAGTGGCAGGCAGCTATGGATGCAGAGATGGCTTCCTGGAAGTCCACAGGCACCTACGTTGACGCTGTTCCCCCCCCTGGGGCGAACATCGTCAGTGGCATGTGGATTTTCAGGGTGAAGCGGCCGCCGGGTTCTCCACCTGTCTTCAAGGCGCGTTACGTGGCTCGTGGCTTCAGTCAGCGGCAGGGGGTTGACTACTTTCAGACCTTCTCCCCCACCCCGAAGATGACCACTCTTCGGGTCCTGCTGCACGTTGCTGCTCACCGTGACTACGAGCTGCACTCTCTCGACTTCAGCACAGCTTTCTTGCAGGGCAGCCTGCACGAGGAGATCTGGCTGCGTCGCCCACCTGGCTTCACTGGGTCTTTCCCTCCTGGTACCCAGTGGAGTCTCCGGCGTCCAGTCTACGGTCTCCGCCAGGCGCCACGTGAGTGGCACGACACACTGAGGACTACGCTCGCGGCACTTGGGTTTGCTCCTTCTACTGCCGACCCGTCGCTGTTTCTGCGCACCGACACCTCTCTGCCGCCGTTCTACATCCTCGTGTACGTCGACGACTTGGTCTTTGCCACAGCTGACACTGCTGGACTCGCCTACGTGAAGTCCGAGCTGCAGAAGAGACACACGTGCACTGACCTGGGTGAACTGCGCAGCTATCTTGGCTTGCAGATCACCCGGGACAGAGCACGCCGCACCATTACCCTGACTCAGTCACACATGGTGCAGCAGGTCCTTCAGCGCTTCGGCTTCACGTACTCCTCGCCTCAGGCCACTCCTCTGCCTACTCGCCACTCGCTCTCAGCTCTGCCTTCGGATGAGTCCGTAGAGTCGAGTGGCCCGTATGCAGAGCTTGTTGGCTGCCTCATGTACCTGATGACCTGCACACGACCTGACCTTGCATACCCTCTTAGCATTCTCGCACGCTATGTTGCTCCTGGGAGACACCGACCAGAGCACATGGCTGCAGCGAAGAGGGTGTTGCGCTACTTGTGCAGTACGTCGGGCATGGGGCTAGTGCTTGGAGGGCGCAGTCCAGTGGTCCTCACTGGGCACGCGGACGCTTCTTGGGCTGACGACCAGGCTACGCAGCGGTCGTCACAGGGTTACACCTTCAGCCTTGGTTCCGGCTCTGTTTCGTGGCGGGCTACCCGCTCGTCTTCTGTTCTCGGCTCCAGTTGTGAGGCTGAGATCTACGCCGGGGCTATGGCTGCACAGGAGTTACGCTGGCTCACCTACCTGTTGACCGACCTTGGAGAGCAGCCTCGTTCTCCTCCAGTCCTGTACGTAGACAACAAGGCCATGCTGGCCTTGTGTCGAGAGCAGAGACTGGAGCACAGAACGAAGCACATTGCTCTCCGCTACTTTCTTGCTCGTGAGCTACAGCAGCGTGGACAGTTGCGACTTGCGTACGTGGCCTCTGAGGCCAACACTGCTGATGTCTTCACCAAGGCACTTGCGCCTTGTGATCATCAGCGTTGTTGCACGCAGTTGGGTCTTGTGCCTGTCTTGCCTCACTTGCTCTCCTCTTGACCTTGCTTGTACCTTCGCCTATATATACTCTTGCTCTTGCTTACTTGACTCTTGTATATCTCTATATATGATCTTGCATGTGAACTGGCCATGTTGCCTTGAACTTGTGCTCGGAATGTGTGGTGACTTTGTGATCCACCCTGAGCTTTGCTTTGCTTTGCTTGACTGGTCTTGTGACCCCTTGTTCTCCCCCACTTTGCCTATGGGGGTGTGTCAGAACTGTATAGCTTATACTATTGTGTAGGCTATAGTGGGGTATCCCATAGGGGGTACAACCCAATTAGGGTTTCCTATTTGTACTCACTTCTTTCATAGTCATTCCATTCTCGTTCTCTCTTTCACACGCTATGCCCTTGTTCTTTTTATTTTGCATACGCTAGGCCCTTGTTCTTTTTATTTTGCACACGCTAGGCCCTTGTTCTTGCAATTTTGCACACGCTAGGCCCTTGTTCTTTTTATTTTGCACACGCTAGGCCTTTGTTCTTTTTATTTTGTATATGCTATGCCCTTGTTCTTTTTATTTTGCATACGCTAGGCCCTTGTTCTTTTTATTTTGCACAACCTAGGCCCTTGTTCTTGCAATTTTGCACACGCTAGGCCCTTGTTCTTTCAATTTTGCACACGCTAGGCCCTTGTTCTTTTTTATTTTGCACACGCTAGGCCCTTGTTCTTTTTATTTTGCACACGCTAGGCCCTTGTTCTTGCTATTTTGCACACGCTATGCTCTTGTTCTTTTTTTTTTGCACACGCTAGGCCCTTGTTCTTGCAATTTTGCACATGCTAGACCCTTCTTCTTTTTATTTTGCACACGCTAGGCCCTTATTCTTTTTATTTTGCACACGCTAGGCCCTTGTTCTTGCTATTTTGCACACACTATGCCCTTGTTCTTTTTATTTTGCACACGCTAGGCCCTTGTTCTTTTTATTTTGCACACGTTAGGCCCTTGTTCTTTTTATTTTGCACACGCTAGGCCCTTGTTCTTTTTATTTTGCATACGCTAGGCCCTTGTTCTTTTTATTTTGCATACGCTAGGCCCTTGTTTTTTTTATTTTGCACACGCTAGGCCCTTGTTCTGCAATTTTGCACACGCTAGGCCCTTGTTCTTTCAATTTTGCACACGCTAGGCCCTTGTTCTTTTTATTTTGCACACGCTAGGCCCTTGTTCTTTTTATTTTACACACGCAAGGCCCTTGTTCTTGCTATATTGCACATGCTATGCCCTTGTTCTTTTTATTCTGCACACGTTAGGCCCTTGTTCTTGCAATTTTGCACATGCTAGACCCTTGTTCTTTTTATTTTGCACACACTATGCCCTTGTTCTTTTTATTTTGCACACGCTAGGCCCTTGTTCTTTTTATTTTGCACACGCTAGGCCCGTGTTCTTTTTTGTTTGCACACGCTAGGCCCTTGTTCTGCAATTTTGCACACGCTACGCCCTTGTTCTTTCAATTTTGCACACGCTAGGCCCTTGTTCTTTTTATTTTGCACACGCTAGGCCCTTGTTCTTTTTATTTTGCACACGCTAGGCCCTTGTTCTTGCTATTTTGCACACGCTATGCTCTTGTTCTTTTTATTTTGCACACGCTAGGCCCTTGTTCTTTCAATTTTGCACATGCTAGACCCTTGTTCTTTTTATTCTGCACACGCTAGGCCCTTGTTCTTTTTATTTTGCACACGCTAGGCCCTTGTTCTTTTTATTTTGCACACGCTAGGCCCTTGTTCTTTTTATTTTGCACACGCTAGGCCTTTGTTCCTTTTATTTTGCATACGCTAGGCCCTTGTTCTTGATTTTTTGCACACGCTAGGCCCTTGTTCTTGCAATTTTGCACACGCCAGGCCCTTGTTCTTTCAATTCTGCACACCCTAGGCCCTTGTTCTTTTTATTTTGCACACGCTAGGCCCTTGTTCTTTTTATTTTGCACACGCTAGGCCTTTGTTCTTTATATTTTGTATACGCTATGCCCTTGTTCTTTTTATTTTGCATACGCTAGGCCCTTGTTCTTTTTATTTTGCACACGCTAGGCCCTTGTTCTTGCAATTTTGCACACGCTAGGCCCTTGTTCTTTTTATTTTGCACACGCTAGGCCTTTGTTCTTTTTATTTTGTATATGCTATGCCCTTGTTTTTTTTTATTTTGCATACGCTAGGCCCTTGTTCTTTTTATTTTGCACAACCTAGGCCCTTGTTCTTGCAATTTTGCACACGCTAGGCCCTTGTTCTTTCAATTTTGCACACGCTAGGCCCTTGTTCTTTTTATTTTGCACACGCTAGGCCCTTGTTCTTTTTATTTTGCACACGCTAGGCCCTTGTTCTTGCTATTTTGCACACGCTATGCTCTTGTTCTTTTTATTTTGCACACGCTAGGCCCTTGTTCTTGCAATTTTGCACATGCTAGACCCTTCTTCTTTTTATTTTGCACACGCTAGGCCCTTATTCTTTTTATTTTGCACACGCTAGGCCCTTGTTCTTGCTATTTTGCACACACTATGCCCTTGTTCCTTTTATTTTGCACACGCTAGGCCCTTGTTCTTTTTATTTTGCACACGTTAGGCCCTTGTTCTTTTTATTTTGCACACGCTAGGCCCTTGTTCTTTTTATTTTGCATACGCTAGGCCCTTGTTCTTTTTATTTTGCATACGCTAGGCCCTTGTTTTTTTTATTTTGCACACGCTAGGCCCTTGTTCTGCAATTTTGCACACGCTAGGCCCTTGTTCTTTCAATTTTGCACACGCTAGGCCCTTGTTATTTTTATTTTGCACACGCTAGGCCCTTGTTCTTTTTATTTTACACACGCAAGGCCCTTGTTCTTGCTATATTGCACATGCTATGCCCTTGTTCTTTCTATTCTGCACACGTTAGGCCCTTGTTCTTGCAATTTTGCACATGCTAGACCCTTGTTCTTTTTATTTTGCACACACTATGCCCTTGTTCTTTTTATTTTGCACACGCTAGGCCCTTGTTCTTTTTATTTTGCACACGCTAGGCCCGTGTTCTTTTTTGTTTGCACACGCTAGGCCCTTGTTCTGCAATTTTGCACACGCTACGCCCTTGTTCTTTCAATTTTGCACACGCTAGGCCCTTGTTCTTTTTATTTTGCACACGCTAGGCCCTTGTTCTTTTTATTTTGCACACGCTAGGCCCTTGTTCTTTTTATTTTGCATACGCTAGGCCCTTGTTCTTTTTATTTTGCACACGCTACGCCCTTGTTCTTTCAATTTTGCACACGCTAGGCCCTTGATCTTTTTATTTTGTACACGCTAGGAACTTGTTCTTTTTATTTTGCACACGCTAGGCCCTTGTTATTTTTATTTTGCATACGCTAGGCCCTTGTTCTTTTTATTTTGCATACGCTAGGCCCTTGTTCTTTTTATTTTGCATACGCTAGGCCCTTGTTCTTTTTATTTTGCACACGCTACACCCTTGTTCTTTTTATTTTGCACACGCTAGGCCCTTGTTCTTTTTATTTTGCACACGCTAGGCCCTTGTTCTTGCTATTTTGCACACGCTATGCCCTTCTTCTTTTTATTTTGCACACGCTAAGCCCTTGTTCTTGCAATTTTGCACATGCTAGACCCTTGTTCTTTTTATTTTGCACACGCTAGGCCCTTGTTCTTTTTATTTTGCACACGCTAGGCCCTTGTTGTTTTTATTTTGCACACGCTAGGCCCTTGTTCTTTCAATTTTGCACACCCTAGGCCCTTGTTCTTTTCATTTTGCACACGCTATGCCCTTGTTCTTTTTATTTTGCACACGCTAGGCCCTTGTTCTTGCTATTTTGCACACGCTATGCCCTTCTTCTTTTTATTTTGCACATGCTAGGCCCTTGTTCTTGCAATTTTGCACATGCTAGACCCTTGTTCTTTTTATTTTGCACACGCTAGGCCCTTGTTCTTTTTATTTTGCACACGCTAGGCCCTTGTTCTGCAATTTTGCACACGCTACGCCCTTGTTCTTTCAATTTTGCACACGCTAGGCCCTGGTTCTTTTTATTTTGCACACGCTAGGCCCTTGTTCTTTTTATTTTGCACACGCTAGGCATTTGTTCTTGCTATTTTGCACACGCTATGCCCTTCTTCTTTTTATTTTGCACATGCTAGGCCCTTGTTCTTTTTATTTTGCACATGCTAGACCCTTGTTCTTTTTATTTTGCACACGCTAGGCCCTTGTTCTTTTTATTTTGCACACGCTAGGCCCTTGTTCTTTTTATTTTGCATACGCTAGGCCCTTGTTCGTTTTATTTTGCATACGCTAGGCCCTTGTTCTTTCTATTTTGCACACGCTAGGCCCTTGTTCTTTTTATTTTGCACACACTTTGCCCTTGTTCTTTTTATTTTGCACACGCTAGGCCCTTGTTCTTGCAATTTTGCACACGCTAGGCCCTTGTTCTTTCAATTTTGCACACGCTAGACCCTTGTTCTTTTTATTTTGCACACGCTAGGCCCTTGTTCTTTTTATTTTGCACACGCTAGGCTCTTGTTCTTGCTATTTTGCACACGCTATGCCCTTGTTCTTTTTATTTTGCACACGCTAGGCCCTTGTTCTTGCAATTTTGCACACGCTAGGCCCTTGTTCTTTTTATTTTGCACACGCTAGGCCTTTGTTCTTTTTATTTTGTATACGCTATGCCTTTGTTCTTTTTATTTTGCACACGCTAGGCCCTTGTTCTTTTTATTTTGCACACGCTAGGCCCTTGTTCTTGCAATTTCGCACACGCTAGGCCCTTGTTCTTTCAATTTTGCACACGCTAGGCCCTTGTTCTTTTTATTTTGCACACGCTAGGCCCTTGTTCTTTTTATTTTGCACACGCTAGGCCCTTGTTCTTGCTATTTTGCACACGCTATGCTCTTGTTCTTTTTATTTTGCACACGCTAGGCCCTTGTTCTTTCAATTTTGCACATGCTAGACCCTTGTTCTTTTTATTCTGCACACGCTAGGCCCTTGTTCTTTTTATTTTGCACACGCTAGGCCCTTGTTCTTTTTATTTTGCACACGCTAGGCCCTTGTTCTTTTTATTTTGCACACGCTAGGCCTTTGTTCCTTTTATTTTGCATACGCTAGGCCCTTGTTCTTGATTTTTTGCACACGCTAGGCCCTTGTTCTTGCAATTTTGCACACTCTAGGCCCTTGTTCTTTCAATTCTGCACACCCTAGGCCCTTGTTCTTTTTATTTTGCACACGCTAGGCCCTTGTTCTTTTTATTTTGCACACGCTAGGCCTTTGTTCTTTATATTTTGTATACGCTATGCCCTTGTTCTTTTTATTTTGCATACGCTAGGCCCTTGTTCTTTTTATTTTGCACACGCTAGGCCCTTGTTCTTGCAATTTTGCACACGCTAGGCCCTTGTTCTTTTTATTTTGCACACGCTAGGCCTTTGTTCTTTTTATTTTGTATATGCTATGCCCTTGTTCTTTTTATTTTGCATACGCTAGGCCCTTGTTCTTTTTATTTTGCACAACCTAGGCCCTTGTTCTTGCAATTTTGCACACGCTAGGCCCTTGTTCTTTCAATTTTGCACACGCTAGGCCCTTGTTCTTTTTATTTTGCACACGCTAGGCCCTTGTTCTTTTTATTTTGCACACGCTAGGCCCTTGTTCTTGCTATTTTGCACACGCTATGCTCTTGTTCTTTTTATTTTGCACACGCTAGGCCCTTGTTCTTGCAATTTTGCACATGCTAGACCCTTCTTCTTTTTATTTTGCACACGCTAGGCCCTTATTCTTTTTATTTTGCACACGCTAGGCCCTTGTTCTTGCTATTTTGCACACACTATGCCCTTCTTCTTTTTATTTTGCACACGCTAGGCCCTTGTTCTTTTTATTTTGCACACGTTAGGCCCTTGTTCTTTTTATTTTGCACACGCTAGGCCCTTGTTCTTTTTATTTTGCATACGCTAGGCCCTTGTTCTTTTTATTTTGCATACGCTAGGCCCTTGTTTTTTTTATTTTGCACACGCTAGGCCCTTGTTCTGCAATTTTGCACACGCTAGGCCCTTGTTCTTTCAATTTTGCACACGCTAGGCCCTTGTTCTTTTTATTTTGCACACGCTAGGCCCTTGTTCTTTTTATTTTACACACGCAAGGCCCTTGTTCTTGCTATATTGCACATGCTATGCCCTTGTTCTTTTTATTCTGCACACGTTAGGCCCTTGTTCTTGCAATTTTGCACATGCTAGACCCTTGTTCTTTTTATTTTGCACACACTATGCCCTTGTTCTTTTTATTTTGCACACGCTAGGCCCTTGTTCTTTTTATTTTGCACACGCTAGGCCCGTGTTCTTTTTTGTTTGCACACGCTAGGCCCTTGTTTTGCAATTTTGCACACGCTACGCCCTTGTTCTTTCAATTTTGCACACGCTAGGCCCTTGTTCTTTTTATTTTGCACACGCTAGGCCCTTGTTCTTTTTATTTTGCACACGCTAGGCCCTTGTTCTTGCTATTTTGCACACGCTATGCTCTTGTTCTTTTTATTTTGCACACGCTAGGCCCTTGTTCTTTCAATTTTGCACATGCTAGACCCTTGTTCTTTTTATTCTGCACACGCTAGGCCCTTGTTCTTTTTATTTTGCACACGCTAGGCCCTTGTTCTTTTTATTTTGCACACGCTAGGCCCTTGTTCTTTTTATTTTGCACACGCTAGGCCTTTGTTCCTTTTATTTTGCATACGCTAGGCCCTTGTTCTTGATTTTTTGCACACGCTAGGCCCTTGTTCTTGCAATTTTGCACACGCTAGGCCCTTGTTCTTTCAATTCTGCACACCCTAGGCCCTTGTTCTTTTTATTTTGCACACGCTAGGCCCTTGTTCTTTTTATTTTGCACACGCTAGGCCTTTGTTCTTTATATTTTGTATACGCTATGCCCTTGTTCTTTTTATTTTGCATACGCTAGGCCCTTGTTCTTTTTATTTTGCACACGCTAGGCCCTTGTTCTTGCAATTTTGCACACGCTAGGCCCTTGTTCTTTTTATTTTGCACACGCTAGGCCCTTGTTCTTGCAATTTTGCACATGCTAGACCCTTGTTCTTTTTATTTTGCACACACTATGCCCTTGTTCTTTTTATTTTGCACACGCTAGGCCCTTGTTCTTTTTATTTTGCACACGCTAGGCCCGTGTTCTTTTTTGTTTGCACACGCTAGGCCCTTGTTCTGCAATTTTGCACACGCTACGCCCTTGTTCTTTCAATTTTGCACACGCTAGGCCCTTGTTCTTTTTATTTTGCACACGCTAGGCCCTTGTTCTTTTTATTTTGCACACGCTAGGCCCTTGTTCTTGCTATTTTGCACACGCTATACCCTTGTTCTTTTTATTCTGCACACGGTAGGCCCTTGTTCTTGCAATTTTGCACATGCTAGACCCTTGTTCTTTTTATTTTGCACACACTTGTTGACCACTATTGGGATCTAGAAACTCTTAAGCACACCTTTTATACACTCTAGGTAGTCCCCACGGGGTCACCTCCAAGGGTCCTCGGGTGCCTGGCAACGCCAGCACCTAACCAAGGGTCCGTGTTTGTAGAGGGATTTTCCTTAGTGTAAAAACGGTCGTGTGCACCAAGAGCATTCCCAAGCTCAATTGCGCAGCGTTGACGAACGATATGTGCGTGTGCAGAAAAGCTCCTCGCGTCAATACGTCGACAGAGCAGTTTTCATTCACCAAAGGATTGATTACAACTTCGCACAAGCATGCAAATATAGTTCGCCTAACACACATGCAAAGGAAAATAGCAAACGGTTGATTAACTGCATTTCTAGGACTTCGCCTTGCTGTCTCGAAAAACGGTTGCCAAACTTCTGCTCCATTTGGCTTGATCCGAGTCCTTGAAATAACTGTCGTCAAGTTACATGTCTGCCAATTGCCCCTGCTGACTCCTATCGCGAACGTTCATGTACGCACAAGTAGAATCATGAACGCTCGTGTGGGAATTCCCGTTTTCCCACTGTTTACAGTTGTAAAACGGATATTTCCGTTTTGTACCTGTAATTCGAACTGTTCTGTTAGGCGCGCAGCTTTCACGCGAAAGTTCTATGTGCCACGTCACAAAAAGACACGCTCGAGATTCAGTTTTACAACTGAAATCTCGAGTGAATCCCGAGAACCTCTCGGGATCCCGCAGCACCCTCCGAAACACGCGCGCACCCCTCAGGTGCGCAATCATGCACGATCGATATTTCGGTCGTGCTGTACAGCGCACAAATGTGCGTTGTCCTGTTGCGATCATTGGCCTTGTGCCCTCGTGCAACAGTGCCCAGCCACACGCGTGGGCCCTCAGGACCCACGCGCGAGATCTGGACCCACACGCGCGGTCCAGATTCTCGCGCCCTTAACAACCTTGACCAGCGCTAAAATATCTCCCTGCAAAAACACTCGCCATGCACCATGAACACTCATGAACAATATACGAAAACTCATGAAAGAAACATGAACGGAACATAAACAGTCATGAACGAACATGAGCGCTCATGAAGCTTGCACGAACAACACGCGAACAGACATGAACGCGCGAAGGCTCATGAAAGCACATGATCACTCGGAACTTCACGCACATTCATGACACGACACGAACAACACGAAACACACACGAACAATCATGAAAACGCATGAATGCAACCTCATACAAAAATGCACATAACTCATGAACCGTTAAGGCGATTCATAAACCGTAAACGCACAAATGTAAAGCACACAAATGCGCTCCTCACACTTCACAAATTACCTTAAAACAAAAACTCTCATTTTCCTTAATCGTCGGCGAATAGGCGGTAGGTTGACGTGCAAACCACATTTTGCACTCAACAAACTCCCCCTCAACCTGCCGGCTATTCGAACCCACAACCGCCATTAGTGGATCTGATAATTCCCTTCACAGCTTCCACAATTGGCGTAGGAGCCAAACCATCCTTGTCAAACTGCTCCTCCTCAACTGGCTCCACCTCGTTGCCGATCCCAACTCCAGTTTTCGTGAAGGCACTCCTATGCTCCCCCACGATTCCAGATTCCCCCGAACTCAGCTTCACCTTGGGTTCTTCGTTCACCTTAATCCCATCAGCTGCAAA